>AWOL01S0001838.1:56212-104414 GCA_000715115.1 Nicotiana otophora | reverse complement strand
GGGGGGGGGGGGGGGGGGAGGGTAGTAGGTACTTGGTAGAATAATGGTTCCCGCATATTTAAATGGAACAAGGTACAATTTTACATTTTTACTATACGGAATTTCTTAGTTTTACCCTCCATTATACTTTCGGGCCACTCTTACTCTTGTCCTTAGCTCATTGTCTCATGTTTGTCCTTGACTTTAAGGGACCTCCGGCATGAACCAGGTAAATTCAAGGTGTCAAAATATTTTGGAAAAAGTTACCGCACTACTTTTGACTATGGTTTAAAAGTAAATCCCGTTATGCTTCGAGTTGGAGCTCCATTAGGGACATGCGCAAACACGAGAAAGATTTGCTAACAACAAGGGTATGAATGGCCCCTAAGTATAACGGATGCTAAATAAAGATATTTTGTGTTGTACTAGAAAGGTGTTTTTGACCTTTTTGTCTCTTTAAATTGAAGTGTTCCATTTACTGAGTCCTAGACATAAATACAAGAAACAAACAAGTTGCGTTACTGAAGAATTCCTTTCAAAAGCAGTAATCTGACAACTTACAGGTTCTGATAACAGTTCTCCTGCAGAAAAAGCTGCAATGCCCGAATCGGTGATGGAACTCAAATTGCCCTGACAGCTCTCCTGGCTTGTTGGACCAATCTGAGAACTTTCTTTTCTGGGAAAGCCTTCTTCAACTTGCCTCCTCCTTTTCCTTTCTATGTATCTTTCGACTTCAGCAGAAGAACGACAACCAGCAGCTCTTGCTTCCTGCATAATTTTGACCTTGCATAACTAGTAACAGTATAGACAGTGATTCTGTATCACGATTTGCTACTGCGTCATAGATTAGTCAAATAACATATGGTTCTAATTTTATAAAATTCACCTACCTTCTATATAAGGTTAATGAGCAAAAATGGAAAAGGTAGAGAACTAGAAAGAACTTATCCAAATGCCAACATTTAGTTTCACAAAAGAGGTACTCCCTCTTTTTCATTTTAGATGACGGCATTTGACTGGCATATAATTTAGTTTCACAAAAGAGGTACTCCCTCTGTTTCATTTTATATGACGGCGTTTGACTGGCATATAATTTAGGAAAGAAAGGCTTTTGAAACATGCCAAAGTAACATTTAGAAATTGTGGTGTTAAAGATGTCATGACATTTTATGGCTATAAGAGCATGTCGTTACGTGTAAAATGAGAAGTTTAAACTTAAAGGGTTTCTAAATATAGAAAGGTGTCATTCTCTTTGGAACAGACTACAAAGGGAAGAATGTCATAAAATGAAACGAAGATTTGTAATAATTAACGGAGCCAAGTTTCCCACCTTGAGTTCTTGTATTCTTTTCAGAAATCTATGTTCTGAGACGACAGTCTTGAGTAATTCTTCGTGCTCCTCCTTGGATAGGAAGCGCATAATTGCATCATAACGTCGGCATATATCTCTCTCTTCTGGAGATAAATCCTTCTCAAATTCACTTGGCTGGAGTAAATTCCTCTCTAGAATAAAATCCTTGCGGCGCTTTCTCTCATCAAGCCTGCCATTGTTTGTTGAAAGTTGACTTTGAAAAGTATATGATAACTGAAGAAAATATCAAACATGTGACAGAGGAAAGGAAGAGTACCTCTTGCCATAGATGCGCAGAACACGTAACTTAAGTTCGCGCTCTTCTTCAGTTTCAGTTTCCTTGAATTCCATATCAGCCAATAGTTGCTCCGCATCATTATCATATTCAGGATCAAATTCTTGCCTTTTGGGGTTATATCCACTTAATTTCATCAACGAGGATCCATCATCCTTCAAAGATTTAGGTTTCTTGCCTCCAAAATTTCTGCCCGAATGATTATCTGCAAACAATTAATTTACTTTTTATAAACTGATCAATTCATTTACCAATTTCTTCAGTCATAAATAAAAAGTTGCCCGCCCTACCTTCCAATTTTACAGGTACATTCTGGTCTTTGGCTTGCGCCTTGCTGGATGGCTTCTTTATGCCTGTGGTTGCTGCAAAATCCATGCCGTTAATAACTCGACGAATTCATATCCTTTGACAAAGAAAAGTAAACATTGCATTTGAAGAGAACCAAGTACCGGTCTTACCCGCATTGGATATAGAATTTAAACGGCCTAAAGGACCATTTTTATGCGAGTCTTCAACTCTAACGACGACAATGCAAAGAAGAAAGTGACAATTAGATGAGCTAGAGACATAATTAATAATAAACCATGCACACAGACTATAGAATCTGAAATTCATACTTGACTCTAGATGGGGAGAATGATTCATCTTTAGGAACAACTTCACCAAGTGAGGAGAGTCCTGAAATTGCCACAAGCAGTCAATGTAAGATATAGTGCTGTGAAAATTCATTGCAATCAGATAAAATTCTCCTACTACTACATGAATTCCTAGTTTTCTCCCACAGGAATTCTCATCAATTTATTCGCATCCCCTCACTACAAGAATCCAGAAGATGCAGTAGAATACAAGATTTTCTGTCACATTGTATTTATGGGATTTTTTTAATGAAATAATGAAAGCAAAGACCAAAACAACCAATAAAAAGAAAGAAAAAGTTGTAAAAATCTCATAACTTTGCTATTAAAAGTACTTTGGTAATCTTTATGAATATATGTTTAATGACATTAATCGCAAAAATGTGAAAATTTCTGATTGCGTATACTCCTTCCGTCCCAATTAACTAGTCTGTTAAACTTGATATAGGATTCAGAGGAGAAAGTTCAGATAAGTCTCGTATTTCAATGTGGTAGAGATATTAAAATATTTCCTATACTAAATAAAGGAGTATATCAAACAAAATGGAACACGAGGAGTGACATTTTTTTTATCTTTTAGCTAAATATGAAATAAGTGTAGTGAGTACTATCATCATGTATTTTATTTTTTTTGAAAATCCATATTGATTACCTTATCAAAAAAGAGTTCCATATTAATTCAGTTGTCTCCCACAGAGTACAGAATTTAAAACTTTTGCGTATTCTTTGTTCCATCATTTATTTATACTTTAGATATCACCCGTAAAAAATTTAGAATCGTCTAATATCATCTTCAAGATTAACTATTAACCAGCTTGAAGCCTGAATAATTATAATTAACTTTAAAAATTACTACCAAATGTTAATCTTGTATTGTTTTTGTTGTTATTACCTAAAACTCATCAAGATTTAGTTTTTAGTGAATGGAAGGTATTTAGCTTGGAGTGTCTTGTGTATATAACGATTACATAATTAGCTAAAAATTTGATTTCCATATTTGACCATATATACCAATTCATTGTAATAAAAAGAACAAGACTATATTTACATGTCTTGCAGAAAGACATACTCCTCTTGTCACAATCCTTGTCATTGGTTAACTATCTCTAGTCTTCTTCTTTTATCAGTGTTTATTATCTGTAGTCTTGACCAAGATATCTCATCATAATCTAACAACAGTTAACATTTAATGTATTTAGTACCAACAGAAGTAATAAATTCAAAATATTTAATATGCTTGTACTATTGGTTGTCAAATTTTGTTAAACTTACTCTAAAATTTAAATGAAGTCAAATTACTTGAAGCTAGGATATTTTCCTATTTATTTAGCCCTTTTGTTTTGATTCTCCCCTTGTATATATTTTCATGAGTATTCATGAGTTTCCCCTTTTCCTAGTTCTTCGATTTTAAATATGGAAATCAATATCTTTTTAGCTATTTAGATTTGTTACATGCATAATTGCGTATACAGATTCTGAAGAGTTTCTTCCGATAGTATTTATGTATATTGCCTTTAGTTTATTTCATACTTTCTCAAACATGAAAAACAAGTAGTTCATTTATCTTGATACATGCAGATAGAGATTAAACGCATCCATAGAGGGATTCCAAAACGTTTTCCTGCATTTCCTACTTGTTAGGAGAATTTAGCTTGTAGTTGAAGGGCAATTTTTTAACGCTATATGTGAGAAAGTGACACTTTGAGATATAGCATATACTAGATACATTCATAAAGAGATTTCCAAAAGTTTCTAACACTTCCTATTTATGTAGCTTCTAGTCGTAAGTTACTTTGTTAGCGCAAAAAAGAAGATACACAAAACACTTATATTCACTTCACATGCCACTACTAGGTATTTTAGGAAATATGTAACAGCAGACTATTTGACCTCGAAGGCATGACTTATGTTGCACCTAGCATCATTTCGTTATCCTAATGGTAGAAGAACTGGCTCTCAAGATAAACAGCAAAGGCAAGAAACTAGAGGATTCGGAATTTGAGAGCTAAATTCCTAACCTTTCTTATCTGTGAAATTCCCTTTAGCCATGGCAAGGAGTTCCTTTCTGTTTTTCCCAATGACGTGAGTCATATCCTGGAAAAGGAAAAGGTAAATGACAAATGCAGGTGAAATGTTGAGTCAGAAGAATTAAACTTGCAAAATATTTGTGATAAATTTCTTACCGGAAGAGGAAAGTAAGGTGACTCTAAGTATGCGCTCTTAAAATGTTCTACACAGGCTTCTTTTGTCTTTGTTCCAACATGCTCACCGACTTCTGCCCAATTACCCATGCCATACATTTCAAGTCCCTACACATAGGAAATTCAAGGAACCAAGACAACAAGAAAAAGGGGTATTGACGTTATGATTACCTCAAAGGAAAAGTGAAAAGTCACATTGAGTACTCCCTCTGTTTCAATTTATGTGACACTTTCCTTATTAGTTCGTTCCGAAAAAAATGGCACATGTCTATATTTGGAAACAATTTAACTTTAAACTTTCCATTTTACTAAAGCTTCACACAAATGTTATGGTCCCACAAAGCTTATACCCTTTAAGCTATTAACACCACAAGCAACGTCACATAAATTGAAACAGAGGGAGTAATAAATAAAACATGAGGTCCAAAAAGAGGGTCCTTAGAAATAACACCTCCAGAAGCAACATCTCTTCATCAGCATTCCAATCCGGGCAGATAAGCGGGAAAGATAAGATGTCCTGTTCAAAGACACTATGAAGGTCATTAAAACAATGAACTAGCTCTGCTATCCAGTGCTCAAAAATGAAGATTAGCTCCAAATCCGGTGCACGGAAGCATTGAAAACACGAAGTATGTTTCTAAAATCCACATGTTCACAAAAACATGTAGTTCATGATGAATAGTGCACCTTTTTTTCTGGTAAGTAATGTTTCAGATATGTATTACTATTAATATGACAAATAGAAAATCAAAGCTTCACAAAGCAATCTGTTAAATGCATGACATATAGATTGATCTCCATACCACAAAGGATAAAGTAATTCATCATTTACAGAAGAAAGAACTAAACATAGTACCTTACTTATCAATTTAAGAAAACAAAGAAGAAAGAAAGAACTAACCATAACTCTATAGGGGTGATGGCTCTTGTGAGGCTGCACCTCAGCACCAACCGAAAAACACTCTATACATAGGTCAAAATCAGAACAGACACCACATTTTATACGAATTCTCCCGCTGATGTCTTTGTTGCAGTAATTGCAGTGATACAAGGCCCTTTTGCCTTCACCCGTCCCTTGGCCTGAGTAATCAAGAGCATTATGTCAACATATAAGAAGTGGTTGCAAATTTGGAAGACTCTAAAAGTCATGAGAATGATGTACGACGACTTTGCAGCAGCTTATGGGTCTGAAATTGCACAGAGTTTGGGGCGAAAAGGCTAAGAACTAAGAAATTATTGGGTAAAAAGGAATCATATGAATGGTGATTTCTTAGCATTTATTTGAGCATGAAGACGCTTGAAGAGGTTGAAGAAAAAAGGTTGTTTCCATTGCAAAAAGTGAAAAAAATAAGGAAAAGAGAAGAATAAGCAAGAACGGAAAAAAGAAAAAAGCCTTAGGAATCACTATTAGTCCTTCAGGCATCAGTCGACGAGGTTAGAATTGCACGACACAATACAAAAAGTCAAAATTACTTGGGTACAATTTGATTTGAAGAAAAAGGAAAGAATGGAAAAAAATAAGATAGTATAATTTAGGTCAAAATATGTTATTTTACTTATTGCTTCCTCTCAATTGTTTTCATTTCCATTTAACCAATTGACCCTATAAAAATCTCGAATAGCTAAGCTCTATGCACTGAAAGAATTATAAGGATATCAAGACCTAATCCTACTCCAGAAAATTCCCCAAAATATATTAGTGTTTCTGTTTTTTTTTACTACACACTCACCCCACCCCCACCCCCCCACTCCCGCACCAGGAGTCAAGAGTAGCCCTTCCCCACTTTTTGCGTCTTTGGTGACTTGAACCCCCACCCTCAAGGTCGAAGGTGGAGGGTGCTTTTCCGCTTAAACAACTCTCTCTTTTCCAATACTAGGTAATGCTGATTCCAAACAACTTCAAATTACTAAAATCCACTACACTACACATTAAACAAAAAACTGTTTTCTTACAAAAGAAAATTAATGTTGGATAAATGTCTTCTTACCAAAACAATTCTACCTCCGGAGTAACTTATGCCCACTACAGTAACTACAAAAGTACCAAAATAATCCTCTACAAAATAAAGCATAAGGATACTACACAAGCTCCAAGACAGGTTATGTTTGGAACCAAAAACCATTCCTGCCATGCTTTCTTTGATAATTTAAAGGTTGTTTCCATATGTTTATACCAAGAAAGTCGGGTCTCTAAAAGAAATTCATGTTTGCGAGAAACAGCTCAAACATATTGTTTATATAGATAATTGAGCTACAATGACATCATTGTGAAGGTGCATGCCCAGAAGAACCCGCACTTAAGAAATTTTATGCTTCTCTGGCAAAAGGAAATAGATTGTCATTTCAAAAATGAAAATGGCAATAGCATGGCAGGATCCTGTTTATGCTTCAGTCACCGTCGAGTTCATCCACCAATAAACCTGACTAAATCTATGCCTCTATGGAAACAAAACCATTGCAAGATCATAAATTCAAAAACCTATAATGAATGAATAGAAAAGAAGATAATCAACTCTAATAAACTGTCATCCACAAGAATCAAAATCCGACTGGACTTTTACCAACAATAAACTGCAATCCACAAAAATCAGAATTAAACTATACAGCTGAAAAGTAGTTAAAGGAAACTTACCAACAGTCACAGATTCTAAATTTTCTCCACTTGAGGCATTCTTTTTCCTCCTTGATCTAAATTAAGCAGAATAGGTAACGAAACTACACCAAATTAGCAAGAACCAACTAAGAAAATAAAAAGAAAAGAGAAAAGAAAGCATCAAATTGCCTCTAACAGTTCATCTATAAAAGAATCGAAATTCATAAGTACTGATCACAGACCATTATCATTAGTACTTCCTGTTCTTTGGAAAATCGAAAAGGATGCTTATAAATTAAAAATGTCTAATTTCAATCTGCTCACTCATAAATTAAGAAGGAATGCTCAATACCAATGTGGCATTAGTACCCCGGATAGTGCAGGGTTGAAGAAGGGCGAGCATATAATGTAAACAATCTTCCCCTTGCATTTTTGCAAAGAGGTTGTAGGTCACTAAAGGAGCAACTCTACCATTGCGCCAATACTCGCCCTCGCACAATAAAAGCACAAACTAGAGCTAACTTTCAACAATTGACTAATCATTACTTATAAAAATCTAGTCTTTTACCAGAAAAACAAGATAAACCCAAGAAATTACCACCCATAACGAGTTTGAAACCTATAACTAAACGATGCTCTTCAACAAACGGACCACTCAACATTAGCAATAAAAATTTAATCTAAACCAGAAAAAAAAAAGATAAACCTAACAATTTAACACCCATTGGGTCGGTTATACAGGGGGACGGAGAGATCGACGAGGACGTCACTCACCGTATAGGGGTGGGGTGGATGAAATGGAGGCTAACATCTGGAGTCCTGTGTGACAAGAAAGTGTCACCGATACTCAAAGGTAAGTTTTATAAAGCGGTGGTTAGACCGACCATGTTGTATGGGGCAGAATGTTAGCCAGTTAAGAACTCTCATATCCAGAAGGTGAAGGTAGCAAATATGAGGATGTTGAGGTGGATATGAGGGCACACTAGGATGGATAAGATTAGGAATGAAGATATTCGGAAGAAGGTGGGTGTGGCCCCTATGGATGACAAATGCGGGAAACGAGGCTCAGATGGTTCGGGCACGTGCGGAGGAGAAGCCTTGATGCTCAGGAGATGTGAGCGGTTGGCTTTAGTGGGTACGAGAAGAGGCAGAGGGCGGCCTAAGAAGTATTGGGGAGATGTGATCAGGCAGTACATGGCACCACTGCAGATTTCCGAGGACATGGCCCTTGATAGTAAGGTCTGGAAGTCGAGCATTAGGTTTGTAGGCTAGGGGGTAGTCGAGCTTTTTCTACTTCATACCGGGGGTAAGGCTGGCTTGATAGGGTTGATCTTAGACGGCTAGTGGTTAATGTTGTGTCCACACTTATCCTTTCTGTTTTTCATAGCTCCGGGCCTTACTTACTGGTTATTGTTATTGTTATTGCATGTCATCTATTTCTATGATTTTTATGATGCTATTACTATTTCTATGGTTTATGTTGACGATACTGATATATTGTTTCTTCTTGTTTTCTTTCCGTCTTCCTGAGCCAAGGGTCTATCGGAAACAGCCTCTCTGCCCTATCGGGTAGGGCTAAGGTCTGCGTAGACACTACCCTCCTCACATCCCACTTTGTGGGAGTGGGATTTTACTAGGTCGTCGTTGTTGTTGTTGTAGTAGTATACACCTATAATCAAATGACACTTTCGACTATAGACTAATGAACTTAGCAATAAAAATCTAATCTTTACCACAAAAACTAGAAGAAGAAGAAGAAGAAGAAGAAGAAGAAGAAAAAAATCGAGAATTTAACACCCATTAGTAGTTTATACCAACTAAAAGACACACATAAACTAAAAGATACTGGAATAAATACCTACAACTAATGACACTTTTGACTGTTGACTAATTAATTTAGCAAAAAGAATCTAATCTTTACAACAAAATCTAGAAAAAAATAAACAATTTAACAACCATTAGTAGTTTATACCTAAAAGTAAAAGCCACCCATAAACTAAAAGATACAAAAAAATGATAAAAATTGTACCTTTGGCTGGGATCTTCATCAGCTTGAAAATTCCCACGAGAGCGACCCATTCTTAACTCCGATAAAAGCCCTAAAAAGGCCAATGTAATTGGCTATTGGTGATAAAGATTGAAGACCCAAAATTGATTTGATGAATTTTTGAGTTAATTTCCCAAATTGGGTATGTTCTTGATACAATTATTGGATGTTCACTGGAAAATTTTGGGTTTTGGTTGAGTTCATTGGCTGATTTTGTGGAATGTACTGTTTGTCGGGTAATGAATTTGATTTTCCCGACAAATTAGTTTTTTTAGATAAACATTTTTATTTTATTTTTTATTTCTTATTTTAGCCCCTTTTCCTCTCAATGTCCGTAGTATGGGTGTCAAGGGCCGGTCGGGGCCAGAGGAAAAGGAAACCGGCCGGTTTCGTACCGATCTGGTTATCGGTTTTAAAATATCCGTCTTACCGGGTCCGAGTCTTGTCAGTGAAAATTTGAACCGAAACGGTTCCGGGCATAATGGGCCTGGTCGGGCAGGTTTTATTTAAATTTTTTTGTTGTGTATTTTTGTATAACTATTGTAATTTATATTAAAATAAAGTAAAAATGTAAAACATAAAAACATCTTTATATTTGAATAAATCTCAAAGGTTAAAAAAAGCCTTATATTTGGAATTTTGAATAAAAACTCCAAAGGCTTTAAAAGCCTTATATTTGAATATTTCATTAACAATTTAAGATAATATTGTAGACATATAAAATTTGTTGGGTCTAATCCATACAAAATTTGGATTAAATTCAATTGGATTAAATAATTAATGTGCACTTTACAAATTAAATTAAATTAGTTCATTTTATTATTTTTAAGCCTAAGGTCCATTTTATCTTAAGGCCCACACTCAGGCCATGTGTCAAGTGACATGGCACGTCCAGTCAACTCAAAGCCAACAAGATGACGCCACTTGTTAAATGATGTGGCAATCCCAGTCCAAAACAGTGACCAATCAAGAGTTGCCAAGTGTCTAAAATGACATGTCTTGGTCAATCACAAGCAAGCTTATCACATAGCTTATGTGATAAGTTTGATGACTCACATGAGCCAATCAGAATCAAGCAAGAGAGTTCATATGTAACTGGATTGTCCATCCTCCACCACTATAAATAGAGGGGTTACATAACTCTCTGGAGACATTCAGAGTTAGAGAAAAATATTCTGCAATTGGTGAAGGCATCCGCACACAGAGAGATCAATCATCAAGTGCAAAGTTCTTCAACAAATGAGTGATCAATGAAGTTCTTCCCGGAGATTAACCCAAAATAATGAATTGTTGCTCGATGTTCTTGGCGATTAAATACATCACAAGGAGGTCTGCATCATCCTACATTCGAGAAGAATTTCAGAGAGAAGAATCAAGCGATACATAGAATTGTACTCACAAATATTCATCAATAAAATCTCTTTTTTCATATTATTTTTGTTGTAGTTTATTTTTCGTACTACAAAAATTTGTAGCGAATAAATTTTGGCACACCCAGTGGGACCAATTCTACCCTTCATCTCTCCTTTTTGCAGGTTGGAAACTACAAACTTCAAATCTACTACTGCAATGGAAGCAAGTATGATGATGTTTCATGCAAAGATGATACATAATGTTGTCGCATCCACTGAGGTCAGTCGTGTTGGCCCAATCACTCGAAGCAAGTTCAAGGCTAGTGGCTTGGATGGATCCGAATGCTTCGCCTCCTTGGATATGGAAAAGAAGAGCAGATCTCACATGACGTTTGCAGCCGCAATCTTTGGGGGCAACACCCCATTCTCACTATTTGACGAACTTTCTCAAACAACCTCCAACCTTGGTGAATTTGAGGATTTGGTGGATTCTCCAGTTTCAACAAAAGTCAACGCCTTAATGACTGACGCAACTAACGTGGATGAAAAGTTTGCCATGATGAACAGACTATAGAAGTCTTGAAGAAATCTGTTGTAGACAAAGACCTTCAAATCGCTCAACTCATGAACAAATTGGAGGCCTATGCACCTGGAGAGCCGAGCCACATCCCTCCTCGTTCACCTGGCTCCACCTCATAAAAAATGGTTGTTGAGGAATCGGTTTCCAAGTTCAACATTCGAAAAGAAAAGCAATCCAATTCAGTTGCGGTGTTATATGTCCAACAATAGCAAGACATGATAACAAACACCATCAGAGCTCAATATGGCAGACCATTGCAAAGTTTGTTGTACTACTTTAAGCCGTATACTAAGTGGGTTGATTGTTTAACCATGCCAACCAATTATCGACCACCAAAGGTGCATCAATTTGATGGCCAAGGAAACCCAAGGCAATATATTGCCCACTTTGTCGAGACTTGTAGCAACACTGGAACGCATGGTGACCTTTTGGTAAAACGGTTTGTTCGTTCATTAAAAGGGAACGCATTTGATTGGTACATTGACTTGGAACCCGCGTCTATTGATAGTTAGGAGCAACTTGAGAAGGAATTCCTCAATCGTTTTTATAGTACCCGAAGAATTGTAAGCATGATAGAGTTGACATGTACCAAGCAAAAGAAGGATGAACCCGTGGTGGATTACATTAATCATTGGAGAGCGTTAAGTTTGGACTGCAAGGATCGCCTTTTAGAAATATCTGTTGTAGAGATGTGCATTCAGGGAATGCACTGGGGCATTTTGTATATCCTACAAGGGATCAAACCGCAAACTTTTTAAGAACTTGCAACGCGAGCTCACGACATGGAGTTAAGCATCGCAAGCCATGGAAAAGCATCTCCATTTGCTGATAAGAAGGGGTTTAAGAAAAATGTTGCATCAAAGAATCAAACCAAAGAATCTATGGCGGTAAAAGCAACTTCTGTGAAAGTCACGACTAAGCAAAAGGTGAAGGAGGATAAGACCCCGAGTCAATATCCCAAAGAGGAGAAACGTCGCCCAACCTTGAAGGAGTTGGAGGCGAAGGTTTATCCGTTTCCAGATTCAGACGTACCTATAATCCTTGATGAATTGCTGGCCAAGAAAGTCATCGATCTCCCTAAATAAAAAAGGCCTGAGGAAATTAGTAAAGTTGGGATCCGAAATACTACAAGTTTCATTGCGTCATTAGCCACCCTACAGAGAAATGTTTCATCTTAAAGGAGAAAATCATGGCTCTTGTAAGTAAAGGAAAAATCATCATATATATGGATGAAATAACAGAGCAAACCATGAAAGTGTAGCGTCCAAGGAAAAGAAGTGTTTAAGGTTGCAAAACATGTCAAGCAATGCCTTCTTACAATTTAGAAGTTTTGAGCCTGTTGAAGTTGATCTTCCAAGGAAAACTCTTGAAGGTTCACCCGAGCTAGACAATCACTCCACAGACAATGACGATGAGGGTTGGACTCTAGTCAATCGCAAGAAGCAAAAACACCAGGCAGTTTTGAGGCTATGAATTCCTACGCCAAGAGCGATGATGAGCAATGTAGATAAGCTACAACCACCAAGAATTATCAAATCTTCTATTAGCAAGAAGATTAAAGATGCCTTATTGCCAAAGTTCCGAAAGCCCATCACATTGCATGAATATTTTCCTAGAAAATTCCTTCATAGAGGTCACGTTAGTGCAACTCATGTAGTTTCTAGTACTGATGAAACAAAGGAAAGCAACGATGAGCTTGCTCCAATGAAAACACAAGAACATCATGATAACGGAAAAGTTGTCACATGTTGTGCAACAATTTTCTTCACAGATGATGACTTGTTGCTGGGGTTTAAGCCACATAACAGACATTTGTTCGTTTTAGGGGCCATTCGAGAACAACATCTCAATCGCATATTTGTTGATGATGGTTCGACTGTCAACATCATGTCGAAGATGGTGCTAAAAAAGCTTGGGATCTCTATCGATAAGCAATCTAAAAGTAACCTAATAATCCAAGGGTTCAACCAAGGAGGACAACGAGCCATATGTATGATCCGCGTAGGATTATCCATTGGTGAGATAAAGTCAAACACCTTGATTCACATCATAGATGCTAAAACACAACTTGCTGCTTGGACGTCCTTGGATTCATGAGAATGAAGTGGTATCGTCTACTTTGCATCAATGTCTGAAGTACAGAAGGGATGAAGAGATAGTCAAAATTGATACAGACATCAATCCCTTCACTGAGACGGAGTCATACTTTGCAGATGCAAATTCTACCTAGATTCTTGTGAACCGAGTGTGGAGAAACCATCATCAGTTGACAAAGCTGATGTCAGTTAGAAGAAGAAAATAAGGCTCAATGGACTACCACTAAGCTGCCTAAGAAGAGAACTGAAGAAGTCTCCATTAAGACATCATCGTCTAAAGGTGACGTACAGACAAAGACTGATAAGGAGCATCTAGTTTTTCGCTATGTTCCATGTTAGCGTCGGAAGAAAGGGCAACCTTTGTTAAAGGAATGTACTCCAAAGAAGGAAATGAGTCACAAAGATATCCGACATCTGAAGGAGCATATGACTATCCCAGTTGCACAAATCCCATTCGTGACTTTTGAGTCTACTAAAGGCAATCTCCAAGCTGATAAAATAAAAGGGCACTTTGATCCTAAGGCCTTCATATTGCTTGAAAAGTCTGGTTACGACTTCTCAAATCCATCAAGACTAGCAGAACTCAAAGATGAAGTCATTGGTATAAAGATACACGAGCTTACTGAGTCCCAAATGAGGTTGATAAAGCAAGGGCACTACGTCATCACTCCTAAGTTTGGGTTAGGATTCAGTTTGGCAGAGCCTCTTCGAATTTCCTCTAAGAGAAGAAAATAGATAGCTTCATCGCAACACACCTCGGCAGGGGAGACGAAGGAAGTTAAAGACGAGAAAATAAAACAACGGGCTTCAGTGTTTGATCGCATTGGAGGCTCAACACCTCGTGCCTCAGTGTTTGAAAGGCTAGGTCACAAAAGTGAACGTATATCTCCCAAACATCTAAAGGGAGTGGCCGCTATCTCAAAGACTTCTTTCTTTTGTCGCTTGGGAACTACAAAGAAGCCATCATCTAGAAATATATTGTCAAAACATGATGAGCAAGGTCATCGTGATGTTGCTGACAAGGAAATCTGTAGTGCTTTCCCATCACGTATGAAGAGGAAGTCCATTTTGTCAATATCTACAGATGGTCCGTTGAAGATGAAAAGAAGTACCATTATTTACACTTGCCAGCCTCATAGAGAAAAAAATAAAGAGGAAGGAGCCATGTCGACCATCCAAGGAAGTCAAAGAGAAAAGTTAGACTTCGTGGAAATATCCCATCACATAACAGTGGAAGACAACCCATGCCTTGAAGTTAATGATGAAGTCTAGGAGGCTCCCCCTCAACTAGAAGATGGCGGGTAATCAACTGTAGATGAGCTTAAGGAACTTAATTTAGGCACTCTGGAAGATCTATGCCTAACCTTCATTAGTGCGCTTCTTACGACTCAAGAGGAGGAGGAATACTTCAAGTTGTTGACTAAGTACAAAGATGTCTTCGCTTGGTCGTATAAAGAAATGTCTGGCCTTAGTCCTAAGGTAGGCGTTCACCATTTGGGAATAAAGAGTGGAGCACGCCCTGTGAAGCAGTCACAATGCATGTTTCGACCCGAGTTAGTACTGCAAATTGAAGTAAACTAACAAGCTCATCGAGGCGGGATTTATTCGAGAGGTGAAATACCCATCACGGATCTCGAATATTGTACCTACCAAGAAGAAGAATAGTCAAATACGTGTTTGTGTTGACTTTCATGACCTAAACAAGGCATGTCCGAAAGATGACTTTCTGCTACCAATTATTGAACTCATGTTTGATGCTACAACATGGCATGAAGTTATGTCATTCATGGATGGATCATCCGGATACAATCAAATCAGAATGTCTCCAAAAGATGAAGAGTGTATCGCTTTTTGAACTCCAAAAGGGATATAATGCTATAACGTGATGCCCTTCTGTCTAAAGAATGCTAGTGCCACCTACCAACGAGCAATGCAAAACATCTTTGACCACATGCTTCATAGGAGAGTTGAATGCTACGTCGATGACTTAGTGGTGAAGACAAAGCATAGGCACTACCACCTTGAAGACCTTCAAATTGTTTTCGAAAGGTTAAGAAAATTCGACCTGAAGATGAATCCACTTAAATGTGCATTTGGAGTTACCTCAGGAAAGTTTCTTGGCTTCATTGTGCATCATCGTGGAATTAAAGTTTATCCCACAAAGATTAACGCTATTCAAAAAATGCCCGAGCTGAAGAACTTGAGGGAGCTTCGCAGTCTCCAAGGAAACTTAGCATTCATTCGGAGGTTCATCTCTAATCTGGTCGGACAGTGTCAACCCTTCAATCATCTATTGAGGAAGGATGTCACATTTCACTGGGATAAGTCATGTCAAAATGCTTTTGAAAGCATCAAAAGGTACTTGCTAAAACCACATGTGTTAGGGGCACCAATGCTTAGGAAGCCATTGATACTCTACATCGCGGCACAAGAACGTTCACTTGGAGAACTACTTGCTCAAGAGAATGAGGAAGGAAAGGAGCAAGCCTTGTACTACCTCAGTCGAACTCTGGTAGGATCCAAGTTAAACTACACATCGTTTGAGAAAATATGCTTAGCGTTACTTTGTGCGATAAAGAAGCTAAGGCATTATTTTGAAGCATACACCATTAAACTCATCTCTCGAGTAGATCCAGTGAAGTTCGTGATGACTCGGCGTGTTGTTTCTGGATGCCTAGCAAGATGGTCCATATTTTTTAACCAATATGAGATCACATACACAACTCAAAAGATTGTTAAAGGACAAGCACTCGCTAATTTTATAGTTGATCACCCTCTTCTGGCAGAATGGGAGCTTTCTGATGAGTTTCCAGATGAAGATGTGTTGTTCATTGAAGAATTACCACCATGGACAATGTATTTTGATGCATCTGTACGTCATAACGGTGCGGGGGCAGGTGTTGTGTTGATCTCTCCAGAAAGACAAGTCTTACCATTCTCCTTTGTTTTAGGTGAAACATGCTCCAACAATGTCGTAGAGTACCAAGCTTTGATCATCGATCTCGAAATGGCATTAGACATGAAGAATCTACAGTTGGAGATCTACAGCGACTCTAAGCCGATCATCAACCAACTTTTGGGGAGTTACGATGTGAAGAAGGAAGATCTCTTTCCATACCATTTCTAAGGATCCAATAAGTCCAACATTGATTCCTTCAGATGTGTCAATTGGACCCCTTCCCATAGGTTCTTTTCTCAAAGAATAAAGAATTGGAGGAGGGAAATCTTGATAGAATTTGAAAAAGCAAACGACAAGTCGAAGGCAATAAAATATTAAAAATGTATTTAGTTTTAATATTTCTAAGCTAAGATTAAACAAAATGATTCGCAAATCGCTTCTGGTTTACTTGAAAGATTCGACCAAGTGTTCATAAACCACGCCCCAAGAGAAGAAAATCGCAAGGCTGATGCTTTGGCTAACTTGGACACGACGATGGCACTTGGGGCGAATGAGTCAACAAAGGTATATGTGTGTCATCGATGGGTTATTCCTTAACTTCTTGATCTTCAAATCAACGAAAGCCGTCATACGTCTGTTCGAGTGATTGAAGAAGAAGATTGGAGGCAACCACTGATAGAGTACCTTGAACATGGAAAGTTACCTGAGGATCCGCGACAAAGAACATACATCAAACGAAAAGCATCATGATTCATCTTCTATAAGGGGACATTGTTTCGCCGCTCTTTTAAAGGACTATTCTTGCAATGTCTTGACAAAGAAGAAGCCTGCCAAGCGATGGAGGAAGCACATTCTGGCTTATGTGGAGCACACCAATCTAGTCCCAAGATCCATTTTCACATCAAGAGAATGAACTACTACTGGACGACAATGGTGAAGGATTGTATGGAGCATGCCAAAAGATGTCAAGTGTGTCAGTTTCATGCAAACTACATCCGCCAACCTCCAGAGCCTCTTCATACAACTGTAGCTTTATGGCCTTATAATGCATGGGGACTTGACGTTGTTGGACCGCTTCCAAAGTCATCAAAGGGACATATGTACATATTGGCCGCTACAGGCTACTTCTCTAGATGGGCTGAAGCTGTTCCACTCAAGGAGGTGAAAAAGGAAAAAGTTGTCAATTTTATCAAGTCATATATAATTTTTAGGTACGGCATACCAAGATACATAATCGCTAATAATGCAACGCTATTTGAAAACAAGCTCGTGAAGAGTCTGTGCGAGAAGTTCGATTTCAAGCAACATAAGTCTTCAATGTATAATGCACCCGCCAACGGACTTGCTGAAGCTTTTAACAAGACGCTTGGTAACCTTTTGAAGAAAGTTGTTGCAAAGAACAAGAGAGACTGACATGAGAAAATTGGTGAGGCTTTGTGGGCATATAGGACAACCTTCAAAACTGCTACATAATCAATTCCTTACTCTTTGGTGTATAACGTAGAAGCAGTCCTTCCACTGGAGCAACAAATTCCATCATTGCGGATCGCAATCCAAGAAGGACTCATGTCCGAAGAGAATGCTCAACTTCGTCTAGCAGAGTTAGAGGCATTGTGTCACGACCCAATTTTCCCTCTGTTGGGTATCATGATGGCACCTAGTCTTAGGGACTAGGTAAGCCTAATATTTACTGAATAACAACTATAATAAATAATATCTAACAATTTGAAATGGAATTATTTATAAATATTTACAATTCCCAAAACCGGTAGTATAAATCATAAGCTCTACAGAGTGTTTGCTAGAAAACTTTTAAATACAACTGTCCAAAAATAAGAATAACAGTGCAAAAGAAAAACTTGAAGGTGACTCCGAAGCCTGCGAACGCAGCAATACGTTTACCTTGAGTTTCCACAGCAATGACCCGCATAGCTGCTAACGAACAAATACCTGGATCTGCACAAAAATGTGAAGAAGTATAGAATGAGCACACCACAGCGGTGTCCAGTAAGTATCAAGACTAACCTCGGTGGAGTAATGACGAGGAACAGTCAAGACACCCACTAGTCTAATAAACTGAACAAGTAAAAGTATATGAACAACAGAAATATGATATCTACATAAAGACTATGCAATATGGCTCACAATACAGTAATGGCAATAAGAAAGGAAACAACAAGTATCGGCGGAATACCATAAAAATGACACAAAAAAGTGAATGGAATACAACTAAATCCGGAATACAAAATACAGCAAGGACAATTAATAACTCGGCAACTACAACCACTTTTACATCAGGTTTTAGTCATCAAACTCCACGAGGTACCGAACCTCGGACAATCACAACTCACGGGTCTCAATACCTGAACCCTAACACTTGGTATCTTGTGCCTTCATAACACCTCATAACCGCACTAACGACTCATGTGCCAAATAGAGCCATTCTCACATAGAAGGCAAGTAAGAAAGGGTGTGCATCTATACTCAACAATATCAAGGAAACCTCTTATCCGATAAGAGTGCTTAACTACGTGTATGCTTGTGCAAGTGTCTTAACATAGTTCATACCAGCTAGTGAGCATAAGGGAAAAGAACAGACATCACGTAGAATGTCTTCTCACAACTTTCACAAGATAAAGCTCACACGGGTAAGTGTACCACTACACAAATATCAACAACAAGAATGCCCCCAAGCCATCACAAATTATCACAAATCAATCCCTGACATAGCCCACCTTGTCTCGCCACATGTACAATAGTAAAGTAAATGCCCGCCTTGTCTCGCTATATGTGCATAATAATATTCCCACCTTGTCTC
This sequence comes from Nicotiana otophora, assembly GCA_000715115.1. Taxonomy (NCBI): domain Eukaryota; kingdom Viridiplantae; phylum Streptophyta; class Magnoliopsida; order Solanales; family Solanaceae; genus Nicotiana; species Nicotiana otophora. Next base: position 85,568 of record AWOL01S0001838.1, on the reverse strand, counting down.
GCCATATGCACAACCCACTTATATATATCCCGCCTTGTCACGCCGCATGTACAATATCAATAATAATAATAACACGGCAGAAACCTCGTGCAACCCCATAACAAAGAGATGTCAACAAAGGGCACTCTCGAGATACCGTCTCGTAGTTCCAAAAGTAAATGCTCAACAGGGGATCTCCCGAGGTACCACATCGTAGTCCCAAAAGTAAATATGCAAGACATGGGGATCTCCTGAGGTACCGCCTTGTAGTCCCAAAGTAAATATGCAAGAACAACAAGTACAACAACAACAATAACACTAATACAAGGGTACGATAATTAAATCAACTCAGAAATTCTAGAACTCAAAGGAACGGAGGAATTAATTCACAAGGAGTAGCCACAATAGAGAATGCTAGTCATAATAAGAACAGGTCAACAAGGGAGGAAATAATATGTAACCACGGTTCCACAAAGTACAGTTCAACAACGAGGGAGATATCACGAGTCATTAATTCTAATACGGATAAGTCAACTAAGATATAAGATATCTAAACTTCTTTTAAGGTTGGGCAAGTACGAAAGAGACACAACAACTTCAATTAAGGATAATCAGTATAAAGAGAATCATAGCCTTAGTTAAGGATGAACAATTACAGAAGAAATAATTATAACTTCAAATGAAGATAAACAGTTAGGGAAAAGACAACATAGCGATAAAAGAGATAACAAATTTCAATTAGGGCACATATGACCCAAATAAGCAACAAAGGCGGATCATGAAGCAATTAATTCTAATTAAAGAATGTATAAGTGAAACTAGTAATTAAGAAACGTAATTATAACGAGAACAATGACATACTCAGCGAATACAAGGACCTAAGAACCCTAAAAGGTTAACTTTCCACAAATAAGTCCGAGCACGTACTCGTCACCTCATGTACACAGACTACAATTAGCATAGAAGACTCAAATCCTAAGGGGTAGTTTCCCCACACGAAGTTAGGCAAGATACTTACCTCAAGAAAGACAGACTGATACTCAAAAATGAACTTCTCGGGTAAAATGACCTCCGGGCGGTTCAAATCTAACCAAAATAACTTCAAAGCACAAATAAAACTCATAAGAAACTATTCCGGATCATAAAGCCTCAATCTTTATCAAAATCTAAAAATCGACCCAAAAGTCGACCCCCCAGGCCCGCACCTCGGAACCCGACAAATTTTCACAAAACCCGAATACCCATTCCGATACGAGTTCAACCATACTAAAATCATCAAATTCCGATACCATTTCGTCCCTCAAATCATGATTTTTTATTTTGAAAATTTTCTTCAAAAACCACCATTTTCCTCAACTCAAAACACAAATTAAATGATAAAAATAAAGATAAAAGCATGGAATATATTAAATTCTAGGTGAAGAACACTTACCCAATTGATTTTCTTGAAAAACCCTCAAAGAAGCTCCCAAAACCGAAGTCTAAAATTCAAAATATGGTGAAAATGGCCAAACCCTTGATTATAAACTTTCTGCCCAGGCGTGACCGCACCTGCGACATAATTAGCCACTTTTGCGCAACCGCAGGTGTGCACGTCCAAACTGCACTTGCGCTTCCTCTCGCTTTTGCGCCCTAGAATCCGCTTCTACGGAGCTGCTGATGCGCATAAATTCTCCACATTTGCGGAGGCTGCCAAGTCCAGCTCTTCTCGCACCTGCACCTCCATCTGCGCACCTGCAACCATCGCACCTGCGCCCAAGGTCCGCAGGTGCGATTGCACCAGAACTTAGACCTCTTCACAACCACGAAAACAATCCAAAACTCGTCCGAAACACACCTCGGACCCCCGGGACCCCGTCCAAGCATACAACCAAGTTCCATAACCTAACACGGACTCGCTCGAGGTCTCAAATCACATCAAACAACGATGGAATTACAAATCGCATCATGAATCAAACTTATGAACTTTCAAATCTTCCAACTTCTAAAACCCGCACCAAAACCTATCAAATCAACCCAGAATGACGTCAAATGTTTGCACGCAAGTCATATTCAACATTACGGACCTACTCCAACTTTCGGAATCGGAATCCGATCCCGATATCAAAAAGTACACTTCCAGTCAAAATCTCCAAAAATTCGACTTTCGCCATTTCAAGCTTAAATGAGCTACAGACCTCCAAAACACAATCCGGACACGCCCATAAGTTCAAAATCACCCAACGGAGCTAACGGAACCGCCGGAACTCCATTCCGGAGTCGTCTCCACACAGTTCCAACTACCATCAAAATCCTAAGGCTTAAGCTTCTATTTTAGGGACTAACTGTCCCAAATCACTCTGAATCATCCGGTAATTGAATTCAACCACGCACACAAGTCAATACACATAACACGAAACTGCTCGGGGCCTTATGCCGCCGAACAAGACTTAAATTCTCAAAACGACTGGCCAGGTCGTTACATCTTTCCCCTTTTAAACAAACGTTCACCTTCGAAAGTGCCAAGAATCGCCTCGAAGTCTTCAAATCACTGAAAGCACATATCCAACATACACCCGCGGGTGACCCTATGTCACCCTAATCCACATAAACATGACGACACCATCTCAACTGTAATTTATCTTTTCTACCAGCACAGATAAGCCTTAGAGTCAGAATTCTCACCTTCCATTCATCTCCAAAAGACCCGATTCTAAATCCATACCCGGTATGAGTCTCAACCAGCTGTAATAACTCATGCCTACACCCATACGGTACGACCACTCAACATGACATGCCACACATTAGCTCATAATAACGTTTCTGATTACAATAGTTGTCCGTAATCAAAACCATCACCGACAATTAGCCTCATATCCGTTAGAGACCCGTTTCAAACCTCCACAACGCTGACAATGATGCAAGAAGCATGAAGACCTCATAGCTATACACCCGGATGAACAAGTCACAATTAACACCACCAGGCACACACCCCGCAAGCTAAACTCAAGAAGCACAAAACAAAAATGACTGAATATGTAAAGAGAAACATATAAGGGAAATATCAAACAAGCCTGACAGGCACAACTTTATATCAGTACCATACTAAGAATCAATTTAAAAGGAAGAATCAAGGTATATGAACAAATTACAAGGATCTCATCCTGATATAACTTCCACCGCGGCACGCAGCCCGGCTCAAACATATCAAATCACATGGAATCGTGTGGGTCTCACCCTCAACTCTGAATCATAAGCTGAATACACATCATACCAATTGAAATCTTCCACTAACTAAATTCTGCCAATAAAGTCACAACACTTACTGAACTCTCACCTCGGTAGAGTATCAAATCATAAATCGTAACCAAATTACTCAGGAATCACATCAAACCTACCATAATAGACAACATGAATTCACTTCTAGTCTTGTAACTTTCAATAATGAATTAAAACAATAATAGACATGGCTATCACTCATAGAATCTCCCAACAGGGGCAAACACATAAACATAATACCAGGTCATGAACTCACCCACAGGTGGGACAACAAATAGGGGAACTCTCCCCGATAAGTATAACCGAATCAAAATACGAATGGTGCCCCTCTGTAACAAATCAAAAGCATACCTGTATGACATCATCTGGCACAGTGGCCTAAAGCCTACTATATGAATCACATCAATGGGTCGGGCCTTCCCCTCTTGGGCGCCCTTTACTCGCCTGAATACTCCGCTGTGACACACATGTCTGGAGTCTAGGACAATCGCTCACCCTGTGGCTGGTATCTCCACACTCAAAGCAACCTCTCTGCTGACGTGGCTGTAGGAACTGTGCGATACGGGTAATCCGAGATCCATGAGCACCTGAAACATTGTGCGAAGCCTTAAGTGCAAACTGAACTGGCTGACCCACACTACCTCGACCATGTCGTACCCTGCATCCAAAATAAGGACCCGTAAATCTCTCCGGTCTACGAGGCCTCTTCGCCTCCCTGTCCTCTCTCTCCTGACCTCGCATCTCTCCTCTCTCCTGATCCTACATGCCCTTTACTCGGCGAGCGTTCCCCACTACCTGCTGAAATGAAACATCCGACTATAACTCCCGAGCCATGCTAAACCGAATATCATGCCTAAGCCCCTCAATGAATCTACGGACACGCTCTCTAACTGTAGCAACCAAAGGAGGTGCATGTCTGGACAAATCACTGAAATCTAACAACATACTCTGACATTGACATAGTGCTCTGGCACAGCTGCTCAAACTCCGCGCGCCATGTATCTCGAAGGGATTGAGGTACAAACTCTCTCAGGAACATCTCTGAAAATTGAACCCATGTAAGTGAAGCTGACTCGGCCGGGCTACCCAACTCGTATGCCCGCTACCACTAATAAGCCGCTCCTCTGAGCTGGAACATAGTAAAAGCAACCCCGCTCGTCTCCACAATACCCATAGTACGGAGAATGCGATGGCACTCCTCTAGCAAACCATGTGCACCCTCTGAAGCCAAACCACTGAAAGCAGGAGGGCCATATTTCCTGAACCTTGCAAGTCTAAGCTGCTCTTCCTCAGATGATGCTGCCCTGACCCCAGGGTGAACTGGAACCGTAGGCTGTGTCGCCATGACACCTGGGACTGGCCATCATGGACTTGCTGCTCTAGAGTGTGGGCAGCAGGAGTTTGAGCTCCTTCCCTGGTTTCTGAAATAGCTGGTGCAACCGGAATCAACCCCGCCTGAGTCAATGTACCAAACATGCTCAGGAATTGTGCTAAGGTCTCCTGAAGTCCGGGGGTAACAGCAGGCGCCGCTGGTACCTGCCCCCCAACTAGAACTACTGGAAGCTCCTCAACTACTACTCTGGTAGGTGCCCTAGTTGTGACACATGTTCCTCGTCGGCCTCTGCCTCTGCTCCTAGCGACATCTGCTCCCGGGGTAAAGTCATCAGTAACTGCAGCTTGTGTCCTCACCATCTGTGTGAGAATGGAATGATAAAATTCAACTTCGAGATCAATGAACTCGCATGATAGGAATGAAGGAAGTGAAACTATCATAATAGTTCCGTAGCCTCTCGAAGATAAGTACAGACGTCTTCGTACCGATCCGCAAGCTTCTACTAAACTCGCTTATGACTCGTAGCACCTATGAACCTAGAGCTCTGATACCAACTTTTCACAACCCAATTTCCCCTCCGTTGGGTATCGTGATGGTACCTAGTCTTAGGGACTAGGTAAGCTTAACATTTACTGAATAACAACCATAATAAGTAACATCTAACAACTTGAAATGGAATTATTTATAAGAATTTCTAATTCCCAAAACCGGTAGTACAAGTCATAAACTCTACAGAGTGTTTGCTAGAAAACGTCTAAATACAACTGTCCAGAAATAAGAATAACAGTGCAAAATAAAAACTTGAAGGTGACTCCGAAGCCTGCGAACGCAGCAACAGGTTTACCTTGAGTCTCCACAGCAACGACCTGCACAGCTGCTAACGAACAAATACCTGGATCTGCACAAAAATGTACAGAAGTGTAGAATGAGCACACCACATCGGTGTCCAGTAAGTATCAAGACTTATCTTGGTGAAGTACTCGCTAGGAACAGTCAAGATACCTACTGGTCTAATAAACTGAACAAATAAAAGTATATGAATAGCAGAAATATGATATCTATATAAAGACTATGCAATATGGCTCACAATACAGTAATGGCAATAAGAAAGGAAAAAAAAGTATCAACGAAATACCATAAAAATGACAGAGAAAAGTGAATGGAACACAACCTAAATCCGGAATCACAAATACAATTGGACAAGTAATAACTCAGCAACTACAACCGTTTTTCCAATAGGTTTTAGTCATCAAACTCCAGGAGGTACCGAACCTCGGACAATCACAACTCACGGGTCTCAATACCTGAACCCTAACACTTGGCATCTTGTGCCCTCATAACACCTTATAACCGCACTGATGACTCATGTGCCAATAGAGCCATTCTCATATAGAAGGCAAGTAAGCAAGGGTGTGCATCTATACTCAACAATATCAAGGAAACCTCTTATCCGATAGGAGTGCTTAACTACGTGTATGCTTGTGCAAGTGTCTTAACATAGTTCATACCAGCTAGTGAGCATAAGGGAAAAGAACGGACATCACGTAGAATGTATTCTCACAACTTTCACAAGATAAAGCTCACATGGATAAGTGTACCACTACACAAATATCAACAACAAGAATGCCCCCAGGCCATCACAAATCATCACAAATTAATCCCTGACATAGCCCACCTTGTCTCACCACGTGTGTAATAGTAAAGTAAATGCTCGCCTTGTCTCGCTACATGTGCATAATAATGTTCCCACCTTGTCTCGCCACATGCGCAACCCACATATATATATCCCGCCTTGTCACCCCGCATGTGCTATATCAATAATAATAATAGCACGGAAGAAACCTCGTGAAACCCCATAACAAAGAGATGTCATTAAAGGGTACTCCCGAGATATCTTCTCGTAGTCCCAAAAGTAAATGCTTAACAGGGAATCTCCCGAGCTACCACATCGTAGTCCTAAAAGTAAATATGCAAGACATGGGAATCTCCTGAGGTACCGCCTCGTAGTCCCAAAGTAAATATGCATGAACAACAAGTACAACAACAACAAGTACACTAATACAAGGGTACGACAAATAAATCAACTCAAACATTCCAAAACTCAAAGGAACGGAGGAACTAATTCACAAGGAGTAGCCATAATAGAGAATGCTAGTCATAATAAGAACAGCTTAACAAGGGAGGAAATAATATGTAACCACGGTCCCACAAAGTACAGTTCAACAACGAGGGAGATATCACGAGTCATTAATTCCAATAAGGATAAGTCAACTAAGATATAGGATATCTAAATTTCTTTTAAGGTTGGGTAAGTACGAAAGAGACAACAACTTCAATTAAGGATAAGCAGTATAAAGAAAATCATAGCCTTAGTTAAGGATGAAAAATTACAGAAGAAATAATTATAACTTCAAATGAATATAAGAGTTAGGGAAAAGACAACATGGCGATAGAAGAGATAACAAATTTCAGTTAGGGCACACATGACTCAAATAAGCAACAAAGGCGGATCATGAAGCAATTAATTCTAATTAAAGCAAGTATAAGTGAAACTAGTAATTAAGAAACATAATCATAACGAGAACAATGACTTACTCGGTGAATACAAGGACCTAAGAACCCTAAAAGGTCAACTTTCCATAAATAAGTCCGAACATGTACTCGTCACCTCGTGTACACGGACTATAATTAGCATAGAAGACTCAAATCCTAAGGGGTAGTTCCCCCACACAAAGTTAGGCAAGATACTTACCTCAAGGAAGACATACCGATATTCAAAAATGAACTTCTCGGGTGAAATGACCTCCGGGCGGTTCAAATCTAACCAAAATAACTTCAAAGCACAAATAAAACTCATAAGAAACTATTTCGGATCATAAAGACTCAATCTTTATCAAAATCTAAAAATCGACCCCGGGGTCCACACTTCGGAACCCGACAAAGTTTTACAAAACCCGAACACTCATTCCGATACGAGTTCAACCATACTAAAATCATCAAATTCCGATACCATTTCGTCCCTCAAATCATGATTTTTCATTTTGAAAATTTTCTTCAAAAACTACCATTTTTCTCAACTCAAAACACAAATTAAATCATAAAAATAAAGATAAAATCGTGGAACATATTAAATTCTAGGTGAAGAATACCCACCCAATCGATTTGCTTGAAAAACCCTCAAAGAAGCTCCCAAAACCGAGGTTTAAAACTCAAAATATGGTGAAAATGGCCAAACCCTCGATTATAAACCTTCTGTCCAGGCGTGACCGCACCTGCGACATAATTAGCCGCTTCTACGCAACCGCAGGTGCGCATGTCCAAACTGCACTTGCACTTTCTCTCGCTTTTGTGCCCCAGAATCTGCTTCTGCGGATCCACTATTGCACACAAATTCTCCGCATTTGTGGCGGCTGCCAAGTCCAGCTCTTCCCGTACCTGCGCCTCCATCTGCGCAACTGCAACTATCGCACTTGTGCCCAAGGTCTGCAGGTGCGATTGCACCAGAACTTAGACCTCTTCACAACCACGAAAACCATCCGAAACGCGTCCGAAACACACCTCGGGCCCCCGGAACCCTGTCCAAGCATACAACCAAGTTCCATAACCTAACACGGACTCGCTCGAGGTCTCAAATCACATCAAACAATGACAAAATTACGAATCATACCATGAATCAAACTTATGAGCTTTCAAATCTTCCAACTTCTAAAACCCGCGCCAAAACCTATCTAATCAACCCGGAATGATGTCAAATTTTTGCACGCAAGTCATATTCAACATTACGGACCTACTCCAACTTCCGAAATCGGAATCCGACCCCGATATCAAAAAGTACACTTCTGGTCAAAATCTCCAAAAATTCGACTTTCGCCATTTCAAGCTTAAATGAGCTACAGACCTCCAAAACACAATCCAGACACGCCCCTAAGTTCAAAATCACCCAACTGAGCTAATGGAACCGCAGAACTCCATTCTGGAGTCGTCTCCACACAGTTCCAACTACGGTCAAAATCCTATGGCTTAAGCTTCCGTTTTAGGGACTAAGAGTGCCAAATCACTCCGAATTATCCGATAATTGAATTCAACCACGCACGCAAGTCAATACGCATAGCATAAATCTGATCAAGGCCTTATGCCGCCGAACGAGACTTAAACTCTCAAAATGACCGGCCGGGTCATTACACATTGGATGAGAAAATATTGGAAGCGCAACAAAAATTGGAGTGCTATCAAACTCGCCTAGCTAGAGCCTTCAACAAGAAAGTGCGGCCACGATCATTCCAAGTAAGAGACTTGGTCTTAGCTATTCAAAGACCCATAATCCTCAACAAATGCATGAGCGGCAAGTTTACTTCAAAATGGGATGGGCCTTATGTTGTGAAGGAATCCTATTCAAGTGGCGCATACAAAATCGTTGATAAGGATGGTCTCAGAGTTGGTCCAATCAACGGCAAATTTCTAAAGTAGTACTTCCCATGAAAGTCATCTACGCTCATCGATGCACGAGCCTAAATTGCAAGTCATGAAGCTCCCTAGTGCACGAGCCTAAACTGCATGTTGTTACGCTCCTTATTGCATGAGCCTAAACTGCACGTTGCTACACTCCTATCCCGCATGAGTCTAAACTGTGTACAGCCCAAAGCAAATTCTGCTAGGTTGAAAACTTTGCGAGAGGTGGCCTAGGCAAAAATTAGGACCTTAAAAAAAACTCACTCCTTTGAACTACGTTATGACTTGATCCTCTTCATCGAGGTACATAGGCAGCTTAGAGTTTCATTCTAAGTTTAGTCGCATGATTTTAAAAAAAAAATGTTTGGCGTCATGGGATCATCACATTAACTCTTCTAAGTGTAGAGGCACATATCTATGAGGAAAATAAGACGATTTGCATTGAAGTATAAAAGATATTTTATTTCTCCAATAGTACAAACGTTGATACATACAAAAATGTAGAGACCAAAGGAACTAGACATTTTTCTATACAAAAGCCTAAACCATGAAAATGACCGTAAACTATGCTTGTTGCTGACGCATCTTAAATTCTTTTCCAAGTCTATATGACGTTTCCATATTTAATGTCATTCTCGATGTATGTCTCTCGCGTTCAGTAGTTGTGATGATCTCTTGACCACATATCTTGTTGTTAGGCATCGAGCGATAGTTTGCTTCTCTTGTGCAAGTGTTGGTTGAAGATCCCATGTATGAGAATTCGTCTCTCTTGAAAAATCTTTAATCACCATGGGAGCCACCATTGATTGACTTCAAGACTATCAACAAATTAAGTGCAACAATTGGTGAAGGGGTGGCTCTGCATCTTGTATGACACCTCAGTCTGACATCTGGACCCTTTGAGCTTCTTTGCAAGTCTGCAAAAAATAAACAAATGAAGAGATAAGATTTGTGAATCATGATAGCTAAAGTTACTACAGGCAAGGCTTTAGAGTCAATTTCAAGAGAAAAAAACATTTGTGGGACAACTCAGAGAGCATAGAGTTGGAAAGCAAGCTCAACAGACGACGAGATCAACTTTGGAAAACTATTGCGGTCAATATAAAAGACATTCTACCCATAAAAAATTATATGTTGTAGATTTGGATGTCTATTTCCATCAACACAAAATGTTTGCAATTTGGAGGCTCCTATCTCAAAATACAATTTTTTTACCGGAACTACATGAATCTAAAAGTTTATTACATCTAGGTCGCATTTTGAGAATTTTTTTTTTCCATCCAAAAAGTATTTCTGCCATAAAATTCATATGTGATGCATATCTATGAGTTACTTTCTAACAGCACAAACGGATCACAATTTGTAGATTTCTATCTCTAGATATGAATTTTTCCACTGGAGCACGTAAAGGTGAAAAGCAGCAAGACAGACGTCTAGATCAATTTCAAGAAATTGTTGCGGCCAATATGGAAGGAATACTTCTGTGATATTTTGAGTATTTTCTTATCTCTGAGTTTTCTTTCCAGTAGAGCAAATGGATTATGATTTTGATGTTCCTAGCCCAAGATATAATTTTCTTTATCTAGAGTGCGCAAATCTGGAAATCAAGTGCGACCGATGTTTATAGCAACTTCAAAATATTATGGCGGACATTCTGAAAGGAATTTTGCCGTAGTATTTATAGATATTGTGACTTTCAGAGTCTTCTTTCCAACATATCAAAGGGATCATGATTTAGACACATGTAACTCGAGATATGAATTTCTTGACGAGAGTGCACAAAGCTAAAAACAATAAGGGAGACATCAGGAGCGACTTCGAAATACTATTGCAGCCAATCTAAAAAGAATTTTCCCACAATATTTTCAGGTATTTCAGGTCTCGAATCTTTCTTTCTAGTGTAATAGACGACTCATGATTTTGTCGTCCCTAGCCTAGGATATGATTCTTTTTATCTAGAGTGTGCAAATATGGAAATGGAGTGCAATAGATGTCCGTAGCAACTTCAAAATATTATTGTGGACGTTTTGAAAGGATTTATACTATGGTATCTATAGATGTTGTGAGTTTAGGAGTTTTCTTTTCATCAGTACAGGAGTACAGGTAGCTTGCGATTCCGACATTTGTAGCTCGAGATATGATTTTTTCCACAAAAGCGCGCAAAGCTTAAGAGCAATTTTGGATGACAGATGGGTCAAGTTCAGAAAATTGCTGCGGACAATCTGCTAGGAATCCTTCTATGATATCTTGAGAATTTCATTATCTCTGAGTATTCTTTCCAATGGAGCAAACGGCTCGCAATTTGGACATGACATGTATGTTTTGATGACAGCATGCAGTGCTGTAAAGTCAAAACATTAGACATGTATACCAGCTTCAAAAGTCGACTTCGGCTAATCCTCAAGGAATTTATCCGTGAATTCTTATAGGATGCAACCTTTCAAGTTTTGATTCTTCTAAAGCAAGCAAATCAAAATTTTATCGCTCATACATCAAGGAATTAAAAATTTTGCAAAGGTGCGCCAAGCACTCGCCCGCCAAGGATGGCATAGAGTCCCAACTTGAGTGGCATTCTAATACTCCGGAAGAGTTCTTAACTAGATCGAACACCTAAAGGCCTGATGGAGATGGAACTTCTGAGCATTCAATGCAATACCAATGATATCCAAAAGTCATGTGGCAAAGCCCAATCTTATAAGTCAGAACCTTGTTTTACATATAGGCTTGGTTATCAAAAAGTCAAATGCCTTCCTGCCCATTATTTCAAGGGGACAAGTCTACAGTTTACATGGAATTTGTCTAGGATAGACATACACATTGACTATATTTTTTTTTGGGTGGGGAGGGGGTTGCCAACTCTTGCCAAGGAAAAAAATTCAATTGTGCAAATTCAAGTGCTTAGTCCAAAGGTCATTTAATTTGGTCTGATAATATACTCCTACTTATTTGACCAAGGAAGTAGAAATTTTGGAGAATATCGTCATATATGTATGTAATTGATTTCTAGTAAGTTATGAAATCAAATTAATTGGCTCATGCAAGAGATTGTTGGCACAACGGGTACTTGAAGCCTCGTCTTTGCGCTTCAACAAGTCTATGCTTCGAAAGCCTTGAAGTAGGGGACATCTGTAGACATATAAAATTTATTGGATCTAATCCATACGAAATTTGGATTAAATTCAATTGGGTTAAATAATTAATTTGGATTTTACAAATTAAATTAGTCCATTTTATTATTTTTAAGCCCAATGTCCATTTTATCTTTAGGCCCTGACTCAGGCCATGTGTCAAGTGACATGGCACGTCCAGTCAACTCAAAGCCAACAAGATGACGCCACGTGTTAAATGATGTGGCAATCCCAGTCTAAAATAGTGACCAATCAAGAGTTTCCAAGTGTCTAAAATGACATGCCCTGGCCAATCACAAGAAAGCTTATCACATAGCTTATGTGATAAGTTTGATGACTCACATGAGCCAATCAGAATCAATCAAGAGAGTTCATATGTAGCTAGACTCTCCATCCTCTACCACTATAAATAGAGGGGTTACATAACTTTCTAGGGACATTCAAAGTTGGAGAAGAGCATTCCGCAATTGGTGAAGGCATCCGCACACAGAGAGATCAATTATCAAGTGCAAAGTTCTTCAACAAAGGTGTGATCAACGGAGTACTTCCCGGAGATCAACCCAAAATAACGAAGCGTTGCTCGACGATCTTGGCGATTAAATACATCACAAGGAGGTCTGCATCATCCTATTTCGAGAATGACGCTTCTCAAGCCCTCGAATCACGGAGAATTTCAGAGAGGAGAATCAAGGGATATATAGAATTGTACTCACAAATATTTATCAATAAAATCTCTTTTTCTTCATATTATTTTTGTTGCAGTTTATTTTTTGTACTACGAAAATTTGTTGCGAACAAATACAATGAAGATGAGAAAAAAATTAACTTAAAATTTGCAAGTTCTTTTTTTAATTCAAACTTGAAAATTAAAGTTTATATTTTACAACAACTAAATTAAAGAAAAAAAGAGTAAATTCAAATTTGAATTATTAAATATAATCTTCAAACTTCAAAGGTTTTTCATTGTCTTAATAAGTTCTTCGTAATCAATATGAACTTATTGGTCATCTTCTGGAGTGTTAAATTCAGATGGGTTACTGAACCACGCTCAAATGCACACATCAAAATAAGGTATGAAATGGGCTATTGCAATTATAGTAACCCAATGAAGAATCGGGATCAAATCCATAATGAGCTAGATGGGAGTTGGGTGTATATATTCTAATACGTGAAGTTGAATTTTCTTAATTTGCACTTCCAGAAGAAATGGTTTTGTTTCTTTTTCAAATTGGTAGAAGCCTAGGGATGTGACCATTACCTAGGTGTTTGCCTAATGGGATAAAAACCTTAATGCCTGTTTTGTTGATCGGGGTGTATTATAGCTATCAACTCTCAATTACCCACTCAATACCTCTCAGTCAGAGAATGATTTTGCCCAATTTGGCTTTCTCAAGACCAAATGGGTATCACGCAATGCAGTTGATAAAAGCTCAAGTCGGGTTATTACTATCTCTAGGTTGAACCTTTTAATTGGGTTAATCAATCTCTCGATTGACCCAATTCCTTATTAGCCAAGTTTTCCTAGACTAAGTCTCTCTTTCTAAAGTAGAGACTAAGTCAAATAGGCATGAACTAATGTTTGCAATCATTAATCCCACAAATTAAAGCATGAACTAGGCTAAATAATAAATACTCAATCATAAACAAGTACTAATTTAATTGCCCATAAGGTGAACACACTAGGATTGGGTTACAACCCTAGTAAAAATCTAGCTACTCTTGCTTGAAATTGAAGAAAGAGAAGAAGAAATACTAATTAAACTCATAATGTAAAGTTAAAATGATAAAATCTATAGTAAAATACACAAAAATATAGAAAACTTCCAAAAGAGGCAAAGAAAAATAGCTACAGAACTTGCTGATGTCAAAACTTAACCTAATTTTATGAAACTCGTCTATTTATACAAGGCTAGAAATTTCGGACAAAAATGCCGCTCGCGAGGTTCGGCGGCCGCACAATTCCATTTGCGGTCCGTAAAATTCTTCATCTTGTAGGAGCTGGGATTCTGCGGCTGCACAATTCTGAGCTGCGGCCGCGAGACAAGATTTCTACGGTCCGCAGATTTAGCACTACAGCGACAACCTAGTCTTCCGCGGTCCGCACTTTTATGTCTGCGATCGCAAGGCACATATTCTGCGACTGCACAATTCCTGTGCGGTCCGCAATTCTGAGAGACTCAGAACTTTGAAATTTTACACACCCTCTGAAGTTGGTCTCAATCTCTTCTTTTGCGGCCGCACAATTCGTGTGAGGTCTGCAATTTGTTAGAAAGTCTGATGAGTTTCCTTCATTATTTTCGACCGCAGATAGAATTCTACAAATCGCAATTTCTTCTGCGGCCGCAGAATTCCTTCGACGGAACGCACTTTGTATGCTTTTGTACCCTTTTGTTGCCTTGAGCTCGGACTGTTCCTTTTTGAGTCGGATTTCATCTCGAAAGTCCAACTTTCAACATTCCTACAATTTTGCACATTTCATTAGTTTCGGGAACATAATGCAATACTTTTAGAATAAAACAAAAGCAAAAAGGAGATAATAAGTAGTCTAAATCCTCACTTATCAACTCCACCAAACTTAAGTCTTTGCTTGTCTTCAAGCAAATAAAATAGTTCCCTCCTCCACAAGTTAAGGGTCATTTCAGCCGGTCAAAGGTGAGCTATTCACACATCAGTTGGGACCAACAATTACCCACACTACTTAAGTATTATCAACAAGGCGACAAGTTAAACATTTATGCACAATATAGTTCTAGTGTGACACTTGAGCATCAAGAGTTGACTTTACTCATCAAGGAAGCTCGCTTTCTCATGTAGGTTATTGTGGATCCCAAACTCCTCCTCCTCTACTCTCAGTTTGCCTAGCTCACTTAAGAATTTTAGCACTCAGTCCAAAGGTTTATGAAAGGTTCACTCATCTCTCTCAAGAGAATGCCGCAAGTACGGCTTCAAGTACCATAGGCTTGCCCCTCATGTAGATCGCCACTAATGTAAGCTTACTCGGCTTGAAAGGTTGGACTTCTTTTGGGATGTAATGAAGGTTTCTAGGTTAGGGTTGGATACAATATGGTTGAGTGGTTACACCTTTCCTTAAGCACTCCATCGTTTTATTCTTGCCTCACACCTTGCCAGTTCTTTGAGGCATTTTCTTTTCCTTGTTGAACTAGAGAGATTTAACATCACTCTTTCTTGATCATTACACTAATATTTCTCCATGTTTGGGCTCATTTCCTTTCTTTGAATCCCATCAACTCTTGTACTTATTCATTTTTTGATGCAGTTTTCTTTTTTTTTTCTTTTGTTTGCCTTTTCTTCTCATCATTTATTTTTTTTCCTTTTTGCGCCTTGATACCCTTTTTTAATTTCCCCGTCTCTCCCACAAAGTTAAAGTTTTAGCCATTTGTTTCACATGAGTATTAAGGAAAGCTCGTATGTCAAGAGATGGTCACAATAGAACGAGTAAAGGCTTGTAACAGGGTTTTCAAATGAGAAAGGCTAAAGGCGCGAAGAAGTTGACCAGGGATGGCATCATTGGTAGGAAATAGAGAACTCAAACGGGCCAAGGAAAGCCTACAATCACTTCTCAAGCCAAGCAAAACTTAGGATTTCGCCTTGAAACACATTCGGGGCAAGTTCTAGACCTTTCACATGGGTACTTGGACTAACAACAAAGCATCTCACCCCTCATGCAACTGGATTGTTAAAGAGGAAAGAGTCGAGGGCCACAACGATCACATTCAAGATTTAAAATCACTATGGTTCGATTAAACCACTCGATGGTTGCTTAAGTCAACACAAGAGTCACAAAGTCACTAACTAGAGCTATTTCTTTCAAAAACCTTGTTTCTAATCATAAGCACGTAGTTAAGTGTGTTGGTACCAAGTGAAGCATGTTTGACTCTTCGAGCTTGACTTAATTAAGTCTTTTTTATTATTCATTACTACTACTATTATTACCTAAACACTAAAAACTGATTCAGTCCCTTAAGAAGGTTGTCACGACATCCATCGTTGGGAAGAGTCACCCGGTTCACACAAAAATTACCTTTGGAAAGAACTGTGGCATTAAGAAAACCAAAGGCTTATTGTCTACAAAAACATAAAAAGAAGCTACTAAATCAAGAAGGAGCTACTAATTCAAAAAGAAGCTACTAGTTCAAAAAGAAGCTAGAAGCTACTCACTTTAACACTAACTAAAAAGAAAACAAACATAAAGAAGCTACAAAGTAAAAACTATCGAAATCATAACGAATATACAAAATGAGGGAGAATAAGAATATATATATATACATAATAAGAGTAGAAGAGAGAATATATACATAATAAGAAAGAGGAGAAAATATTGTCAAGTTATTACAAACCAATTGTCTCAGAATCATCTAATATAATCAAATAAACTCCACCCTCCCGAATAAAAATAAGTATTGTCCCCAATGCTTAACAAAATAAGAGTAAAGGAAGGGTAAGAGTGAAGAAAACTCCCTATGGCCCCTTGTCCATCTCTTTGTCCACAACAGCATCACCACCCTCAGTTTCCTCTAACTGGATCTCATCATCCTCAATTCTGGGAGTGACTGGGTTGGTGAACATCTGACGCACTGCCTCAACAATGTCAACAGCAAAGTCGGTCTCCTCAGACTGGCCAGCTGGTGCTGTAGGTGTTGTAGGTGCTGTAGGATCTGGGCCTGGATGGTGTGGGTCAATCAGCATATCAAATGGAATATCTCCGGCTGCAGCAAGCTTGGTAACCTGTCTCCGGAGCTTGTCCACTAACTTCTTGAAGGCCTGGGACTTTCTCATTTTCTTAACTTCTTTTCCAAGATCTTTGATCACTGACCCATGTTGTACCAATGTAGCCATGATAGTGTTCTGGTTGTCCAGGAGCTTCTTCAGAGTGTCTTCCACTCATGGGGGCATCTGAGGTGCTGGCAAAGAGGACTGTGCTATAACAGTACTGGATAAGTCAAACAACTTTACAGAGGATGTCTGCATTCAGTTGTTGAGGCTCGCCAATATCTGGGAGACTCGCAGTGCAGAAAGTGGAGCAGTAGGCATGGGCACCGGCTTCAAAGCCGAGGTGGAACCTGTGGTAGGAACTGCTGCGAGAACTGAGTATGGTAGTGGAGGCATGGCTGCAGCACTAGATGAAGGCTCGGCCGAAGTGGATGGACTATCAACTGCCTCTGCAACTACCACTGATGGCTCATCAGACTGGCCTGTGGTGGTAGATGACTGACCCTTTTTCTTAGGGTTGTGTGCATCCATCAGTGAGTACCATGAGAAGGGCTTCTTCGGTCGCATCTTTATGTAAAAGTCCCTCGGCTCTACCCTCACATCCATGACATATAGGTAGGATGTTTAACTTGCCAAGTGACCATAGAGATATTGGCCAACATCACGACACCCACATTGATGGGATACTCGTCCATGATGGAAGCCACTAGAACTTCCCGCGAGATAGGAAGATATGTCTCATTCTGGCATTGGTTTAGTCGGCTGCATACAAAGGTTTGTCACCCCTTTGCCTCAAAGCTCAGCGTACTCCTGTGAATAGAAACCCCTGTTGTGATCCATGGTGGTGGCGGCCCAGGAGCTGCTAAAATCTTAGCTAGCCAAGGACGAGTTGCATCCCCAAGTGCACATTTCTCTAAGTACTCTGTGGGCTCGACATCATCAAAACCCATGTAAGTGTTCAATGTGTGCTCATCAAATCGCACCTTGAGGTTCCTCACTTTAGTTACCTTTGTCCCTTTCTTGATATGCACCACATTGGCATATAATTCCCGGACAAAGTACTCCTTCGCATCCACCACGCTCTAGGTAAACCACATCTATCCTTTGCGTTCCCGAAACTGCCTCAAAACTGCAGGGTTATATTTTTCTAAATCTTTCAACTGAAATTGTCGCTCAAGAGTGAGCTAACTCACTAGCCACTAATCACGGAAACTGGAGAAAGCAGCCAAACTGACAAACCGATCCTCCCACACCTCTTTCTTCTTCGACCGCTCAAGGCCGGCAACTGTAGAATATCCCCCTCTACTATCATCGGGGATGTCCTGAGTTGATGTCTCTGATGCCTGGGGGACATGTGTAGTAGAAGGCTCAGAAGCTTGACTAGCACTCTCCAAACCCTCGGAAGTGCTGTGTGATGTGGATGACTCATCCTTGAGCCGATACCTCTTTGGCGGCCTTGACTGGACAACCGACTACTCATGTACAGAGGTTGAGTTGCCCTTTAATGCTTCCCTAGATGGGGCATAAGAACTGGTCTTGGAGAGGTCTACACATCTCCCTCTACCGACTGCTATTTGCTTCCCGATTTCCTGTTGTTGGGTACTAGGCAAGGGTCTCTTCCCTCGTCCCCGAGAAGGGTCACCCCTTCCTTTTGAAGTGTCATCTCTGCCTCTAGATCAAACCATTTTCTGTACCAAGAAAAGGCGATTGTTAGATGCAATTCAAGTTCAGACGTACAATGAATGTAAAGGCACACCAGAAGATACATTGACAGACACAGTTGAATCATGTTTGCAGGGTGGGGACTTACGGTCCGCAGATCTTTCATTGCGGCCACAGAATGGGACTTGCGGACCGCACAATTCTCAATTGCAGACATAGAATTGGATTGCGGTCCGCACATTTCTCATTGCGACCGCAATTCAGATACCACCAGCATGCCAACTCTCTGATGATAGAGAATTGGCTCTTTTGCGGCCATAACTTGTGTTCTGCGGTCCGCACAAATTATCTTATGGCCGCACATGAGAGTCACCAATTTGACAACTCTTTGATCATAGGAAATAGGGTGTTCCGTAGTCGCAATGGAATTTCTACGGTCCGCGCATTTTTCATTGCGGCCACAAAACCATGCCTTACTAAAGTACCCTAGGCTTAGCTTTTGCGGACCGCACAATTACTTGTGCAGCCGCAGATTTGAACCAATTACGAACAGATAGTCATTTTTTATCTAGGGCTTGCAACCTTTGCACAATTTTGACATGGAAACAAAATATAAGCATGGAAATATATTTATTCATTCCTCCTAGAGCATTTTCCAGTCTACCCACTACAGATTTACCCCACATTGTTGTTCAAATGGATTCAACAAACAAATGGTCTAAATTTCTACTAAATATCTAAAAGTTAAAAGAAATTAACAAGATTATGAAGCATACTAGATATGAGTGAGTGCAAGAGAGGAGTGATCAACAGATGCTAGGCGTGCAGGCAGACAATTTAATATGAAATTTCAAAATTTTGTGCAAGCTGTAAGCTCAGAGAGGGAAAAGTGGAACAATGCCCTAGCCTCTCTATTTATACTGTTCTATGGTTTTCCAGGGGAAGGGGAAGTGAATGCGGCCGCAAAATTCCTATTGCGGACCGCACTCTGTTACCTGGGGGCCTAGTTGCCCTTTTGTTTTGCGGTCCGCAAAATTTGGTGTGTGGTCGCAGATTTTGCTGCAGACTGCAAAATTTATGTTGCGGCCGCAGATCGGCCATTTTTCTGACGGAAAAACTTAAGAGAGTTGTCACTTTCCATCTTCAATTTGTGCGGTCCGCAATGTAATTGTAGTCGTAAAGCACCTTTTGCTGCAGCAACCATAATTGTGCGATCCGCACACTACAATTGCGGTCCATAATTCTTTCCACAATTAACCAAACTTCTAGGCACAATTCCTGTAAAGCACACTCATCCCTGCAATACACTTCAAATCTAATTAGCACAAAAATAACACCTAACTACAAAAGAAGAAAAGAAAAAAAAGAAACATGGATTGCCTCCCAAGAAACGCCCCATTTAACGTTGCGGAACGACGCAGATTACCATCATTTGAAATGAATCACCGCCACCATGTGGCCATCACCAACTTTTCCCAAATAGTGCTTCACCCGGTGACCATTGACTCAGAATACCTCATTGTTTTTGTTCTTCAAGTCCAATGCACCAAAAGGTGTCACACCTACAATTTCAAAGGGATCACTCCATTTAGACTTTAGCTTTGCGGGAAACATCCTCAACCGTGAGTTGAATAACAATACAAGATCACCCACCTTGAAATCTTTGTTCCAAATGTATTTGTCATTAAGATCTTTTATCTTTTCTTTGTACAAGGACGAACTTGTTTAAGCATGGTACCGGAACTCATCCAATTCATTCAAATGTGCAACCCTCAAGTTAGCGGCTACATCCTAATAAAGATTCAACTTTTTAGAGCCCACATGGCTTTGTGCTAAAGTTCCATCGGAAAATGACAAGCTTTGTCGAACACCAACCGGTATGGAGACATTCCGATAGGAGTTTTGAAAGCAATCCGATAAGCCCACCGTGCATCATCAAGCTTCTTGGACTAACCCACCCGGTTAGCATTCACTGTTTTAGACAATATACTCTTTATCTCCAGGTTGGAGATTTTCACTTGATCACTAGCTTGTGGATGATAGGGAGTCGTAACTTTATGAGTAACACCATACTTGCTAAGTAAAGTGTCAAAATCCTTGTTGCAAAAATGCGACCCCCCATCGCTTATAATAGTCCGCATAGTACCAAACCTTGTGAAAATATTCTTGTTCAAGAATGCCATGACACTCCTCACTTCGTTGTTGGGTAGAGCAATGGCCTCAACCCATTTAGACACATAATAAACTGCGACCAAGATGTAGGTGTTTCCACAAGAACTCATAAAAGGACCCATGAAGTCAATACCCCACACATCAAAGATACTAATTTCCAAAATGGTAGTGAGAGGCATTTTATTCTTCTTCGAGATTACACCGGCCCGTTGACATTCATCACATCTTTTCATTAAATCACTTGCATCCTTGTAAAGAGTGGCCAATAGAAACTGCAACTTAGCACCTTGGCTGCCGTTCTTGCTCCACCATGGAGACCACTATATAGAGAAGAATGACAACCCCCAAGAATATCACCTTGCTCTTATTCTAGTACACATCTTCTAATTACCCCATCCGTACAAATCCGGAAAAGGTATGGCTCATCCCAATAATAATCTTGACAACACTGTTTGAGTTTCTTCTTTTGATTTGAAGAGAACTCATCTGGGATAACTCCACACACAAGGAAGTTTTCTAGATCCGCGAACCATGGAACCTCCTTCATTGAAATAGCCAAAGGTTTCTCATCGGGGAAGGAATCATTGATTTTAAGTCCATCATGTGGCCTCCCCTCCTCCTCCAAATGAGACAAATGATCCGCCACTTATTTTCACTCCCTCTTCGATCTTGGATGTCAATATCAAACTCTTGCAACAAAAGCACCCATCTTATCGACCGAGATTTGGAATATTTCTTGCTCATAAGATAACGAAGTGCCGCATGATCCGTGTGGACAATAACTTTTGCACCCATCAAGTATGGGCGAAACTTCTCAATTACAAACACAATGGCAAGGATCTCTTTCTCTGTAACGATATAGTTGACTTGGGCATCATTCATAGTCTTACTAGCATAGTGACCGGATGAAAAATCTTGTTGATGCATTGCCCCAAAACAGCTCCAACCGCTACGTCACTAGGATCGCACATGAGCTCAAAAGGGATACTCCAATTAGGAGCGGTGATAATGAGAGTGGTTGTCAACTTGAACTTTAACAATTCAAAGGCTCTCATGCAATCTTCATTGAATTAAAACTTAGCATCTTTCTCTAAACGCTTGCACAATGGGTTAACCACTTTAGAGAAATCCTTGATGAAACGCCGGTAAAATGCCGCGTGGACTAAGAAACTCCGCACGCTTTTCATCGAAGTTGGAGGTGGAAGTTTAGAAATTACCTCAATATTTGCCTTGTCAACTTTAATTCCATTCTTTAAGATCTTGTGGCCAAGGACAATGCCTTCCTAGACCATGAAATGACACTTCACCCAATTTAGCACCAAATTCGTTTCTTCACATCTTGCCAATACTTTATCCATATCTGCCAAGAAATCACCAAAGAAATCCCCAACCATCGAGAAGTCATCCATGAAAACTTCAAGGTAGTCCTCCACCATGTCTGTGAAGATAACCATCATACACCTTTGAAAAGTCGCCGGTGCATTACATAAACCAAATGGCATCCGCTTGAATACGAAAGTACTATAGGAACATGTAAAAGTTGTTTTCTCTGATCTTCCGGATCAATAAGGATTTGGCTGTAGCCCTAATATCCATCTAGAAAATAATAGAAAGCACGGCCGACCAACCTATCAAGCATTTGGTCAAGGAAGGGAAGTGAAAAATAATCCTTCCTTGTGACTTTATTGAGCTTGCGATAGTCCATACATACTCTCCACCCGGTCACCGTTCTTGTGAGAATCAGCTCATTCTTGTCATTGGTGACCATAGTCATGCCCCCTTTCTTTTGGACACATTGCACCGGAGAAGTCCACGAACTATCGAAAATGGGGTAGACAACCCCGTCATCCAACCACTTGATAGTATCCTTTTTGACCACTTCTTGCATAGCCTCATTGAGTCTCTTTTGATGTTCAATAGATGATTTGGTATCTTCCTCCAAGTTGATCTTGTGCATGCAAAATGCGGGGCTTATTCCCCAAATATCCGCCAATGTCTATCTAATAGCCTTCTTCCTCTTATGTAGCACCGCCAATGTAGAGTCAACCTGCACGTTAGTCAAAAAAGAGGAAAGAATAACCGGTAAAGTAGAACAAAGGCAAATAAATTCATACCGAAGATGTGGAGGTAATGGCTTCAACTCCAAGGTCGGAGGCTTTTCAATTGAAGGATTTGTAGGAGGAGTTTTCCTAATTTCAAGATCCAAGGAGAGTTTCTGGGGTGCATAGTTGTACGACCACCTTATTCCTTGCAAAGAGTTCACACATTCCATGAAATTATCCATCTCGTCATTATCAAAGTTGAGCAAGACGACCTTCAACATATCACCCACATTGATCGTGACACCTGTATCATCAACAATTATATCGGTCACCAAGTCCACAAAAGAACACACTTCATTGCTATTTGGTTGCCGCATAGATTTGCACACGTGGAATACCAACTTTTCATCACCCCGGAAAGTGAGTTCTCCCGCTTCCACATCAACAAGAGCCTTCCCCGTAGCAAGGAAAGGTCTTCCAAGAATAATCGGTACCTCATAGTCTACTTCACAATCAAGAATGACAAAATCCGCTAGAAAAATGAATTTATCAACACGAACTAATACATCTTCAATCACTCCCAATGGTCTCTTCGTGGTGCGATTGGCCATTTGTAATCTGATAGATGTGCGTCTTGGTTGCCCGATTCCCAAAGTCTTGAAAACCGAATAGGGCATCAAATTAATACTTTCCCCAAGATCACAAAGAGCTTTAGCAAACTTGGCACTTCCAATGGTACAAGGGATTGTGAAAGCACACGGATCTTCCAATTTAGGAGCCATTTAATGCACAATTACACTCACTTGATTAGTGACTTTGATATTTCAAAATTCATCGACCGCTTCTTTATCACCAAATCCTTCATAAACTTTGCATAACCGGACATTTGTTCCAAAGCTTCAACTAATAGCACATTGATCGAAAGACCCTTCATCATGTCAATGAACCTTTTGAATTGATTCTTGCCATTTTGCTTGGCAAGCCTTTGAGGATATGGAGGGGGAGACTTAGGCAATAATGCCTTAGCCTTTTGCACTACTGGCTCCAGTATGTCAATAACGTGATCCCTAGACGGGTTCACTTCCTCTTGAGTCTCTTCCACATTGTCATCATTATCAATCCGAACTTCATTATTTGATTGTATCACATTGCTCTGGACCTTTTCTTCTTGTACCACATGCTCATCATCCACAAGTTGACTTTGACTTGAGGTGGGTGCATTCCCACCTCTTCCACTTCTTGTAGTAACGGCCATGGCATGCCCCGTTTTATTCCCACCCTTTGGGTTCACCACCGTGTCACTTGGTAATGCCCCCTTAGGATGAGAATTTAGAGCTCGAGAGATTTTCCCCATTTGCACTTCTAAGTTGCGAATCGATGTATTGCGTGAGTCAAGTTGGGCATCGGAATCGATATTATTTTCCATCATTTGCTTGAACATGTTCTCAATACACCCCATCTCATTTGTTGAGGAACTAGAACCATGGAAGGATAAGGAGGCGGGTTGCTCGGTTGTTGATACATCAGGGGCCTTTGAAAACTTGACCCCCGGTTGCCTTGATTATTGTTCCATCTACCTTGATTGTTACCTCCCCAGTTATCTTGATTATTTCCATTCCAATTTCCTTGATTGTTATTGTTATGCCAATTCCCTTGATTGTTTCCACCACTCCAATTACCTTGGTTGTTAGAATTCCAATTGCCTTGAGTGTTTTGAGGTCACCATTGTTGTTGATTTGGGCCTTGAAAATTGTTTCGTTGCCCTTAAAAGTTATTCACATATTGCACCTCCTCTTCTTGGTCATTGTAAGAATCATCTTGATCAAACCCACTATCTTCTTGCAAAAAATTGCCCACTCGTTGTTGCACTTGTGGAACCTTGGTTTTTCGTTTGTTCACCATCATGTTTACTCCCTCCATGACATTGATTTTCCTAGGATTTTGTACTAGTTGAAGTTGATCCTTTGCTAGTTGATTCACGGTGGTAGTTAATTCGGCTATGGCTTGCCTATGGTCATGTAACTCTTTGTGAAGGTGAATCACATTGGGATCACCTTGTGGAACATTAGCCCGAGATTTCCATGCCAATGACGTGTCCGCCATTTCATCTAAGATCTCACATACCTCCGCATAAGGCTTAGTCATGAAGTTTCCACCGGCAAGTTGATTCACTACACATTGGTTGGTTGTGTTGACCCCACGATAGAAAGTTTGTTGAATCATGTTCTCCGTCATATCTTTGTTGGGACATTTTTTAATCGTTGTTCTATATCGCTCCCATATCTCGTGTAGTGGTTCATTAGTATCTTTATTGAATGCTAGAATCTCATCCCTAAGTGTAGCCATGTGCCCCAAATAGAAGTACTTAGAAATAAGCTTCTCCGCCAATTCATCCCAAGTGTGAATGGAATGGTTCGGCAAATGGTCCAACCAATCTAAAGCTTTCTCCCGTAAAGAGAAGGAAAAAAGCCTTAGCCTCAAATCATCCTCGGAGACATTTGTTTGTTTACTCCCCCAACACATGTCCACAAACCCCTTCAAATGTTTGTATGCATTTTGACCTGGAGCACCAGTGAAGAAGCCTCATTTCTCTAGAAAAGTGAGCATCACATTTGTTATTTGAAAGTTTCCCGCCCTAATACGGGAAGGGACTATTGCACTTGCATATCCTTCATTGGGCAACACCCAGTGTGGAGTCGCTCGTGGTGGAGGTGGGGGTGGAACGGGCACATTGTCATGAGGCACTCGGCCTCTTCTATTGGCTTGAGTTTCAAGAGGAACCTCATCCACTTGATCATCGTCAATGTCCACATCCCCTAAAGTAATATTTCCGATCTCATTATTTGCCATGGTTGCACCTACAATTTCTCAAACATGTTAGTAACACGGAAGGAAAAGAAGATATTCCCAAAAAATACCCAAATATATAGCTAACACTATTTTTAACTCCCCGACAATAGCGCCAAAAATTGAACCGCGCTCAAATGCACACCTCAAAACAAGGTATAAAATGGCCGATTGCAATAATAGTAACCCAACGAAGAGTCGGGATTGAATCCACAAGGATCTAGATGAGAGTTAGGAGTATATATTCTAATGCATGAAATTCAATTTTCTTAACACTTCCACAAGAAAGGGTTTTGTTTCTATTTCTATTTTAAAACTAAATATTGCAAAATAGAGAAATAAGACTAAGATAATTGTGTTTGATATTTTTCAAATTGGTAGAAGTCTAGAGATGTGACCATTACCTAGGTGTTTGCCTAATGGGATAAAAACTTTAATGCTTATTTTGTTGATCGGGGTGTATTATAACTATCAACTCTCAATTACCCACTCAATACCTCTCGGTCAAAGAATGATTTTGCCTAATTTGGCTTTCTCAAGACCAAATGGGTATCACACAATGCAGTTGATAAAAACTCAAGTCGGGTTATTACTATCTCTAGGTTGAACCTTTTAATTGGGTTAATCAATCTCTCGATTGACCCAATTTCTTATTAGCCAAGTTTTTCTAGACTAAGTCTCTCTTTCTCAAGTAGAGACTAAGTCAAATAGGAATGAACTAATGTTTGCAACCATTAATCCCACAAATTAAAGCATGAACTAGGCTAAATAATAAACACCCAATCATAAACAAGCACTGATTTAATTACCCATAAGGTGAACACACTAGGGTTGTGTCATGACCCAAAATCCTTGGTGGCGCCTATCGTTGAATTAGGCAAGCCGACTCATCCCAAAACAAACCGATATTTTCATTTCAAAAATAATTTCAAGGCTCTTTAGCATAAAAACCTTCGTAAAAGAGTTCAAACCAAAATAAAAGTGCAGAAAAGAAACGCCCGACATCGGGGTGTCACTAAGTCATGAGCATCTAGGTAATCAAGCTAATACAACCAGTGTCTAAATATCAATACAAGATAAAAAGGAATATAGAAGGAGAGTCAAGGTCCTGCGGACGCCGACAGCTACCTCGTAGTCTCCGATACTCGATTGCGCCCGAACTCAACGACCTCCGTGATCAATCACACCTGGATCTGCACATAAAGTGCAGTTTGTAGCATGAGTACAACCACCTTAGCAAGTAACAAAAATAAATAAGGAACTGAGAAAAAAACAAAACCGAGCTACACATAATATAGTTCTTTTCAGAAATTTCAGTTAAGGAATTTAGGCACGCTTTCAAACTGGTGTTTCAAAAATCAGACGTTTTAAGCTCATGGGACACAATATAAGTCCTCCAAAACATCACAACAGAAATGACTAGCAACAAGGTGCATCAATAAATAAAAGCAATATACAGCCTCACAGGCGCTACTGTCACTCATCTATCTCGACATCTCAATCGCTCGGCTCTCAGCCTCAATACTCACACTCAAGGTACTTGCGCTCACTAGGGGAGTGTACAGACTCCGG
Source organism: Nicotiana otophora (assembly GCA_000715115.1). Taxonomy (NCBI): domain Eukaryota; kingdom Viridiplantae; phylum Streptophyta; class Magnoliopsida; order Solanales; family Solanaceae; genus Nicotiana; species Nicotiana otophora. Next base: position 58,395 of record AWOL01S0001838.1, on the reverse strand, counting down.
AGGGGCTCCTATAGCCTAAGCGCTATATTGCTGCGGCGTGCAGCCCGACCTAATACTGCTATGGTGTGCAGCCCGATCTATATATTATGGCCCGAAGACTTGTTGCAGCGTGCAACCCGATCCAACATTTACTGCGGCGCGTAGCCCGACCTAACATATCTCACACAACACTCAACCCGACACTCGGGCCCTATATCAGTCACTAGCCTTTCCAGTTTCACAATTATCACCATAATAGCCCAAACAAGGACTATAACAAGTAAAAATCAAATCATGGGAGAGAACCGGAACAAAATGCATAAGCAAACAAGGACTGAGTACAAGACAACAATTTAACAGTCAATGCAAAAAGCTCACGACCACTACGGGCCCCAACAGGTTTCCTGGGCCCACGTCTCAAAATCCAACAAAAGCTACAAAACTAGAAAGCTCATTCACTCACGAGTCCGTACATATAAAATTTATCCAAATCCGATATTATTTGGTCCCTCAAATCCTTAAATTAAACTCTTGAAAAATCCCAAGCCCTAACCCCTCATTTCCACTAATTACATGATTAAACAATGGGAAATCACCATATATACGAGTATTAGGGCTCAAGCAACTTACCTCACTGATAGTCCTTGAATCACCTTTCACAAATCACTCCAAAAGCTCCAAAACCGACTTGAAAATGGTGGAAATGAACCAAATCCGCGAAGGGTTCTATTTATGGTTTCTGCCCAGGCTTTTCGCACCTACGGACCATTTCTCGCTTCTGCGCAACCGCACCTGCGGAAAACTCCATCGCAGATGTGGAACTCACCTATGAGCCTATATTCCGCATCTGCGGCCAACCTGTCGCACCTGCGCGTGACACGCCGTATCTACGAAGCCACCCTTCTTCCTTGCTTCCGCATCTGCGCCCCAGGTCTTGCACCTGCGGGCTCCCAGATGCGATAGCCTTCTCGCACCTGCGCATCCTGCCTAGCCCAGCATTGCCCGCACCTGCGAACCCCCATGCGCACCAGCGGCCCCGCACCTGCGACTCCCCTTCCGCAGGTGCGGAAATAACAATAGCAGCATCTTCAACTGCATTTTCCAACTTTGACAAATCTGTTAACCACCCGGAATCACCCCGAGGCCCTCAGGACCTCAACAAAAAATACCGACAAGTCATATATCAATATACCAACTTAGTCGAACCTTTAAATCACTCAAAACAATATCGAAACACCAAATTACCCTCGGATTCAAGCCTATGAACTTCTTAAACTTCCAAATTCGACAACAGATGCCGAAACCAACCAAACCATGTCCGAATGACCTCAAATTTTGCGCACACGTCACAAATGACACTACAAACCTACTCTAACTTCCGGAATTTTATTCTGACCCCGAAATCAAATTTTCCACTACTGACCAAAAATTGCTAAATTTTTAATTTTGCCAGTTCAAGCCTAATTCTACTACGGACCTCCAAATCACATTCCGGATGCGCTCCTGAGTCCAAAATCACCTAACGGAGCTAATGGAACCATTAGAATTCAATCCGAGATCGTTTGCACATAGGTCAACATCCAATTGACTTTTCCTACTTAAGCTTCTACTTTAGAGTCTAAGTGTCTCAATCCACTCCGAAACCACTCCGGACTCGAACCAACTAACCCGATACATCATAATATAGCTGAAAAGAACAAAAAAAGAAGAAATGGGGGAAACGAGGGTTGTAACTCTCAGAACGACCGGCCGGGTCGTTACATCCTCCCCTTCTTAAACAACCATTCGTCCTCGAATGGGTCTAGAAACATAGTTGGAGTCTCAAATAGGCGTAGGTATCTGCTCCGCATCTCTCACTCGGTCTCCCAGGTGGCCTCCTCCACAGGTTGCCCTCTCTACTGCACCTTCACTGAAGCTATGTCCTTTGACCTCAACCTTCGAACCTGCCGATCCAAAATGGCCACCGGCTCCACATCATTAGTCATATCACCTTCCAACTGAACCGTGCTGAAATTCAAAGCATGGGACGGATCTTCGATATACTTTTGGAGCATGGAAACATGAAATAGTGGGTGCACACTCGACAAGCTGGGTGGCAAGGCAAGATTATACACCACCTCGCATATCCTCTAAAGCACCTCAAAAGGCCCAATGAACCGGGGGCTCAACTTTCCCCTCTTCCCAAACCTCATAACACCCTTCAT
>AWOL01S0001838.1:6549-54558 GCA_000715115.1 Nicotiana otophora | reverse complement strand
AACCATAAAAGACACATCACGGACCTTCCTATCCGCGTAGCTCTTCTGCCTAGACTGCACCGTGCGAAGCCGCTACTGAATCAATTTCACCTTATCTAATGTATCCTTGACCAAGTATGTACCCAAGAGACTAGCCTCACCCGACTCAAACCATCCAACCGGAGATCTACACCTCCTCCCATATAAAGCCTCGTACAGAGCCATCTGAATACTCGACTGATAACTGTTGTTATATGCAAACTCCTCTAGTGGAAACAACTGGTCCCATGAACCCCCAAAGTCAATGACACAACCACACAACATGTCCTCCAATATCTGAATAGTGCGCTCGGACTGCCCGTCCGTCTGAGGGTGAAAAGTTGTGCTCAACTCAACCTGAGTACCCAACTCTCGCTGCACGGTCTTCCAAACTACGATGTGAACTGAGTACTTCTGTCTGGAATGATGGAAACTGGGACACCATGCAGGCGAACAATCTCTCGAATATAAATCTCAGCCAACCGCTCTGAAGTATAAGTAGTACCAACTGGAATGAAGTGCGCGGACTTGGTCAGCCAATCCACAATAACCCAAATAGAATCAAACTTCCTCGAAGTCCGTGGAAGCCCAACTACGAAGTCCATGGTGATCCGCTCCCACTTCCACTCTGGGATCTCTAACTTCTGAAGCAAGCCACCCGGTCTTTGATGCTCATACTTAACTTGCTGACAGTTGAGACACCAAGATACAAACCCAACTATATCCTTTTTCATCCGCCTCCACCAATAGTGCTGCCTCAAATCCTGGTACGTCTTCGCGGCACCCGGATGGATGGAATATCGCGAACTGTGGGCCTTCTCAAGAATCAACTCCCTGAGCCCATATACATTAGGCACACATATCCGACCCTGTATCCTCAACACGCTGTCATCACCAATAGTCACATCCCTAGCATCACCTTGCTGAACCCTGTCCTGAAGAACGAGCAGGTGGGGGGTCATCATACTGACGCTCCCTGATACGATCATAAAGAGAAGACCTGGAGACCACACAAGCCAATACCCGACTCGGCTCCAAAATATCCAATCTGACAAGATGGCCCGCTAAGGCCTGAACATCCAATGCCAAGGGTCTCTCTTCTACTGGGAGATAAGCTAAGCTCCCCAAACTCTCCGCCTGACAATTCAAAGCATCAGCCACCATATTGGCCTTCCCCGGATGGTACAAGATAGTGATATCGTAGTCCTTAAGAAGCTCTAACCATCTCTGCTGACGCAAGTTAAGATCCTTCTTCTTCAACAGATATTGCAAACTCCGGTGATCAGTATATATCTCACAATGAACCCCATACAAATAATGACGCCAAATCTTCAAGGCGTGCACAATGGCTGCTAACTCAAGATCATGTACAAGATAGTTCTTCTCATGGGTCTTCAATTGGCGTGAGGCATAGGCAATCACCCTACCCTCCTGCATCAGAACACATCCAATTCCTACCCTCGAGGCATCAAAATACACGGTGTTAGAACCTGAAGCTGATGGCAGAACTAACACCGGAGCTGTGGTCAAAGCAGTCTTGAGCTTCTGAAAGCTCTCCTCACACTCATCTGACCACCTGAATGGAGCACCCTTTTGGGTAAATTTAGTCAAGGGCGATGCAATAGACGAGAAACCTTGAACAAACTGACTGTAATAACCAGCCAAACTGAGAAAGCTCCGAATCTCTGTAGCTGAGGACGGTCTGGGCCAACTCTGAATCGCCTCTATCTTCTTCGAATCAACCTGAATACCCTCACTGGACACCACGTGCCCCAAGAATGCTACTGAACCGAGCCAGAACTCAAACTTGGAGAATTTTGCATAAAGCTTCTCCTCCCTCAATCTCTGTAATACAATCCTCAAGTGCTGAGCATGCTCCTCCTGGCAACGAGAGTACACCAGGATGTCATCAATGAATATAATAATGAATGAGTCCAAATAGGGCTGGAATACACTGTTGATCAGATGCATGAATGCTGCTGGGGAATTGGTCAGCCCAAAGGGACCAAGAACTCATAATGACCATATCGGGTCCTGAGAGCTGTCTTAAGAATATCCGAATCCTGAATCTTCAGCTAGTGATAACCGGACCTCAAATCAATCTTGGAGAACACCCTCGCTCCCTGAAGCTGGTCAAATAAATCATCAATACGAGGTAAAGGATACTTGTTCTTGACTGTGACTTTGTTCAACTGCCTGTAATCAATGCACATCCTCATGGAACAGTCCTTCTTCTTTACAAATAGAACCGGTGCACCCCAAGGTGAAACACTAGGCCGAATAAACCCCTTATCAAGGAGTTCCTGAAGTTGTTCCTTCAACTCCGCCGGTGCCATACTATATGGTGGAATAGAAATGGGCTGAGTGCCTGACACCAAATCAATACCAAAGTCAATATCCCTATCAGGCGGCATGCCCGGCTGGTCTGCAGGAAACACATCTGAAAAATCACGCACCACTAGAACAGAATCAATGGCAAGAGTCTCTGCACTAACATCCCTCACAAAAGCCAAATAGGATAGACAACCCTTCTAAACCATACATTGAGCCTTCAAGTACGAAATCACCCTACTAGGTACATAGTCTATAGAACCGCTCCACTCAACTTTCGGAAGTCACGGCATCGCCAAGGTCACGGTCTTAGTGTGACAATCTAGAACAACATGACATGGAGATAACCAATCCATGCCCAATATCACATCAAAGTCAACCATACTGAGCAACAATAGATCCACTCGGGTCTCCAGACCCCCAATAGTCACCACACATGATCGATATACGCGATCTACCACAATAGTATCGCCCACAGGAGTAGATACATAAACAGATGAAACTAAAGACTCACGGGGCATATCCAGACAATGAGCAAAGAATGAGGAAACATATGAATCAGTGGAACCAGGGTCAAATAATACAGAAGCATCTCTGTGGAAAACTAAGACAATACCTGTAATCACAACATCCAAAGCAATAACATCTGGTCTGGCAGGGGGAGCATAGAAACGAGCCTCACCACCCCTTGATCTGCTCCCCCTCTAGGGCGACCCCTACCTGACTGACTCCACCCCTAGCTGACTGGATCCTCTGTGAAGCGGAACCTCCCGCTAGATGGGGACACTCTTTCCTCAAGTAACCAAACTCTCCACACTCATAGCAATACCCCAATGCTAGTGCTGGGGACTGAAGATAGCCCCGAGCACCGGGATGACTAGCAGAAGGACCCGGCATAGATGAACTCTGACCCCATGGAGCACGCGAAGAACTCTGTGCTGGTAGTGCACCAAATGATGACTGGCCCTACTGATAACTGTGAGAACCATGGCCAGATGATGCACCACGGTGAAATGGCTGAGCTAACTGAGCCTGTCTGAAATGATGACCTCTACCGTGCTGGAACTGACCCCCAGAAGGTGCACCGCTGAATCCACCCTGACCATGAGGCCTCTTGGCCTCCCTTTCAACCCTCTCCTGCCCGCGAACCATCTCAATCTGCCGAGCAATGCCGACAACCTCATCAAAGGTAGCACCCAAAACCCGCTCTATGGTCATGAGCAACTGCATCTGATAAGTGAAATCATCAATAAACCTCATGATAGTCTCCCTGTCTGTGGGAACCAACCAGATAGCATGATGGGCCAACTCAGAGAACCGCATCTCATACTGTGTCACAGACATATCACCCTGGCGAAGCCGCTTAAACTGTATGCGCAGCTCCTCTCTACGGGATCGAGGCATGAACTTCTCCAAAAAGACCACAGAGAACTGCTGCCAAGTAAGGGGTGCTACGCCAACAGGCCTACGCCTCTCGTAAATCTCCCACCATCTGAGTGCAGCACCGGAAAACTGAAAAGTAGTGAATGAGACACCATAAGACTCCAGAATACCAGTAGTACAGAGTATTCTCTGACACCTATCCAAAAAGTCCTGAGCATCCTCTCTCTCTGTGCCACTAAAAGGTGGTGGCTGGAGTCTCCCAAACCTCTCCAACCTACGCTGATCATCTCAGTCATAGCAAGAACCACATAATCCTGAGCAGGTATAACCGGCTGGGCTGGTGGTGCCCCCGGTGTTTGGAGTCCCTGAACGACCTGCTCGGGTGTGCGAGCGACGAGAGTCTAAGTGCCTGTGCCTCCCCCGGCCTGAGAAGTGGCTGCGGCCATCGAGATAGAGACCGCTTGTGCAAGGCCAGTACACGCTGTCATAATCTGAGCTAGGGCCTCCTGAAGGCCTGGAATCATAATAGGCACAGGTGGTGCCTGAGCTGGTGTATCGACAACTGGAATCTGGTCCTGATCTGGGACAACTGGTGGATCTGTAGGTACTGCCCCAGCTGCGGTACGGGCTGCACCTCTACCCCTACCACGACCTCTACCGTGGCCTCGGCCTCTCGCGGCCCTAGCTGGTGGTACTGGTGGCTGGCCCTCCTGACCGGTAGTACAAGTCCTCACCATCTGTGAGAGAATAAAACAATAGATGTTTAGTTACTAGAATCAACAGATTCGCACGATAAGAATTCAAGAATGTGGAATTTTCCTAAAGGTTCTGCAGCCTCTCCAAGATAAGTACAGACGTCTTCGTACCGATCCGCAAGATTCTACTAAACCCGCTCATGACTTATGAGACCTATGTAACCTAGGCTCTGATACCAATCTGTCACGACCCAAAATCCTTACCTGTCGTGATGGCGCCTATCGTGGAACTAGGCAAGCCGACTCATCCCAAAACAAACTGATATTTTCATTTCAAAAATAATTTCAAGGCTATTTAGCATAAAAACCTTCGTAAAAGAGTTCAAACCAAAACAAAAGTGCGAAAAAGAAAAGCCCAACATAGGGGTGTCACTAATTCATGAGCATCTAGGTAATCAAGCTAATACAACCAGTGTCTAAATATCAATACAAGACAAAAAGGAATATAGAAGTAGAGTCAAGGTCCTGCGGACGCCGGCAGCTACCTCGTAGTCTCCGATACTCGATCGCGCCCGAACTCAACGACCTCTATGATCAATCACACCTGGATCTACACATAAAGTGTAGGGTGTAGCATGAGTACAACTACCTCAGCAAATAACAAAAATAAATAAGGAACTGAGAAAAAAACAAAACCAAGCTACATATAATACAGTTCTTTTCAGAAATTCCAGTTAAGGAATTTAGGCACGCTTTCAAAATGGTGTTTCAAAAATCAGACGTTTTAAGCTCATGCGACACAGTATAAGTCCTCCAAAATATCACAACAGAAATGACTAGCAACAAGGTGCATCAATAAATAAAAGCAATATATAGCCTCACAGGGGTTACTGTCACTCATCTATCTTGACAGCTCAATCGCTCGGCTCTCAGCCTCAATACTCACACTCAAGGTACCTGCGCTCACTGGGGGTGTGTACATACTCCGAAGGGGCTCCTACAGCCCAAACGCTATATTGTTGCGGTGTGCAGTCCGACCCAATACTGCTGCGGCGTGCAACCTGATTCATATATTATAGCCCGAAGTCTTGTTGCGGCATGCAACCAGATCCAACATTTACTGCGGCGCGTAGCCCGACCCAACATATCTCACACAGTGCTCAACCCGGCACTCGGGCCCTATATCAGTCACTAGCCTTTCCAGCTTCACAATTATCACAATAATAGCCCAAACAAGGACTATAACAAGTATAAATCAAATCATGGGAGAAAACCGGAACAACATGCATAAGCAAACAAGGACTGAGTACAAGACAACAATTTAATAGTCAATGCAACAAGCTCACGACCACTACGGGCCCCAACAGGTTTCCATATAACCTAAGCATGATTTCTAACATGTAAGACATTCAATAATTCGAAAGCAAGAGTGAACAGGTAATAACAAGGTGTATTTGACTTTACAGTCTATCGGGACGGACCAAGTCTCTATCCCGCTCGGTGCCCGCTCACACGTCTATCACCTAACATGTGTGTCACCTCTAAATATTGACATCATATGAATTTCTCAAGATATCGTACCCTCAAGACCAGATTTAAAACTGTTACTTACCTCAAACCAAGCAAAATCCTACTCCGCGATTCCCTTGCCTCTCAAATCGGCCTCCAAATGTCCCGAATCTAGCCACAAGCAATACAATACGATCAATATAGGCTAAAGGAATCAATTCCACAAGAAAAATACCAAATTAGACTCAAAACCCGAAATTGGCTCAAACCCGGCCCCCGGGCCCACGTCTCGAAATTCTACAAAATTACAAAACTAGAAAGCCCATTCACTCACGAGTATGCACATATAAAATTTATCCAAATCCGACATCATTTGGTCCCTCAAATCCTTAAATTAAACTTTTAAAAATCCCAAGTCCTAACCCCTCAGTTCCACTAATTACATGATTAAACAACGGGAAATCATCATATATACGAGTATTAGGGCTCAAGCAACTTACCTCACTGATAGCCCTTGAATCACCTTTCAAATATCACTCCAAAAGCTCCAAAACCCGACTTGCAAATGGTGGAAATGAACCAAATCCGCGAAGGGTTCTATTTATGGTTTCTGCCCAGGCTTTTCGCACCTGCAGAAAAATCCATCGCAGGTGCAGAACTCACTTATGAGCCCAGGTTCCACATCTGCGGCCAACCTATCGCACCTGCGCGTGGTACGCTGCATTTGCGAAGCCATCCTTCTTCCTTCTTTCCGCATTTGCGCCCCAGGTCTTGCACCTGCGAGCTCGCAGATGCAATAGCCTTCTCGCACCTGCGCATCCTGCCTAGACCAGCATTGCCCGCACCTGCGAACCCCCATGCACACCAGCGGCACCGCACCTGCGACTCCCCTTCCGTAGGTGCAGAAATAACAATAGCAGCAGCTTCAACTGCATTTTCCAACTTTGACAAATGTGTTAACCACCCGAAATCACCCCGAGGCCCTCGGGACCTCAACCAAAAATACCTAAAAGTCATATATCAACATACCAACTTAGTCGAACCTTTGAATCACTCAAAACAACATCGAAACACTAAATTACTCTCAGATTTAAGCCTAAAAACTTCTAAAACTTTCAAATTCGACAGCCGATGCCGAAACCAACCAAATCACGTCTGAATGACCTCAAATTTTGCACACACGTCACAAATGACACTACGAACCTACTCCAACTTCTGGAATTCCATTCTAACCCCGATATCAAATTTTCCACTGCCAACCAAAAATTGCCAAATTTCCAATTTCGCCAATTCAAGCCTAATTCTACTGCGGACCTCCAAATCACATTCCGGACGCGCTCCTGAGTCCAAAATTACCTAACGGAGCTAATGGAACCATTAGAATTTAAATTCGAGGTCGTTTGCACATAGGTCAACATCCAATTAACGTTTCCTACTTAAACTTCTACTTTAAAGACTAAGTGTCTCAATCCACCTCGAAATCACTCCGGACTCGAACCAACTAACCCGATACATCATAATATAGCTGAAAAGCACAAAAGAAGAAGAAATGGGGGAAACGAGGGCTGTAACTCTCGGAACGACCGGCCGGGTCATTACAGATCGGGTCACAACCCTAGTAAAAATCTAGCTACTCATGCTTGAAATTGAAGAAAGAGAAGAAGAAATACTAATTAAACTCATAATGTAAAGTTAAAATGATAAAAGTTATAGTAAAATACACCAAAAGAGGCAAAGAAAAATGGCTACAGAACTTGTTGATGTCAAAACTTAACCTAATTTTGTGAAACTTATCTATTTATACAAGACTAGAAATTTTAGACAAAAATACCCCTCGGAGGTTCTGCGGTCGCACAATTCTATTTGCGGTCCATAGAATTCTTCGTCTTGCAGGAGCAGATTTAGCACTACGGCCGCAACCTAGTCTTCTGTGATCCGCACTTTTATGTCTGCGGCCGCAAGGCACTACTTCTACGGCCGTACAATTCTTGTGCAGTCCGCAATTCTGAGGGACTCGGAACTTTGAAATTTTGCACACCCTCTGAAGTTGGTCTCAAACTCTTCTTTTGCAGCCGCACTATTCATGTGCGGTCCACAATTTGCTAGAAAGTCTGATGAGTTTTCCTTCGTTGTTTGCGGCCGCAGATGGAATTCTACGGACCGCAATTTCTTCTGCGGCCACAGAATTCCTTCGGCGGACCGCACTTTGTATGCTTATGTACCCTTTTATTGGCTTGAGCTCGAATTATTCCTTTTTTTGAGTCGGATTTCATCGGAAGTCCAACTTCCAATATTCCTGCAATTTTGCACATTTCATTAGTTTCGGGAACACAATTCAATACTTTTTGATAAAATAAAAGCAAAAAGGAGCTAATAAGTAGTCAAAATCCTCACTTATTAGTTACCATGTGTTAATATATCTCCAAGTTTCTCGTCTTCTAGTTTATCAACAACTTTACGTCCTTGATTTATTTGTTCCGATCTAATCCAATCTCTGAAACATACTAAAACATTCAAAGCGTTGCTTCCCAATGAGTGACGGGTGTCTTCTAGTTGTTGTCTTGCTTGACTAAATGCACTCTCTGATGGAACAGTTGAAATTGACACATTTAGCACATCACGAGCCATTGCGGAAGGAACAAGAAATTGCTTTTCATTTTCATGCCACCATGCCAACGGTGAAAATTCCTTTGTGCAAGGCTCTGTTTGTTTTGCAAGTAGAATTTAAGTTCATCAATGTTCCTGCTATTGGTTTGAGTGGAAGGAAATATAGACCAAATTTTAAAACCATCAAGGCCTTCATATTTATTCATAGTAGCAGATGTAGTAGAAGTAGTACAATGAATAGTGGGATTAACATTGCCTACATTATTAGCATCATCATCAATTATATTTTCATAATAATCATATAATTATTGTAAATAATCATTTAGCTTGTTCATACAACAATATATATATATATATATATATTAATTGGTGACAATTAGACATCTTAATAGAAGATTTTAAAATAACACCAATTAAGTAAATATGAGGAATTGAAAAAGAAATATTTTTTGAATTTTGCTTGCATTTTTTCAACAGTATCTAGGGGTGCTTATCAGGCAGATTCAGATAATTATGCTTAACGATTCGGCTTATCCGTTATTGGATTATAAATATAATAATCCACCAGCCATCCAATAAGACAATGGACGGATTGGTATCGGATTAACGATTATCGGGCGGTTTATCGACTAAACCAAATAGAATTGTTTTGAGCAATCAACAAATCTTTTAACATAAGCATGTATTTTATTTCACCCAACACTTTGAATTAAAATGTTACACGGGACTTGTCACTTTTAGTTTGACAGTAATTTTAAAAACTACTGCATATTAGCACATTTTGATGTGATTATATTAAATTGTAAAAGATGTTTCTTCTTCCTTTATTGTAATTTGAAAATTTTCTAATGGAGATTTTATGGTGCAGATGTGATGATAATAAGATAATTATTTGCGTGTTATAATTTAAACGGCCAAATGCATAGTTCAAATTGTCTCTATTAGTTTTTGAACAATCAATACCATTAGCATTGTTATCTACAAAGGTAATACTACGGCCCAGAGAGTAATTCAATTCATGTCCACTCATAATTCATGAAAAGCCAGATATGACTGCCATTAGGCATTAGCTACAGACATCAGACATTTCTATCATTCTATGTTATAATTTTGCACGCATTTGCGACGGGTAGTATGCTGGGAATAATATCATCTAGTGTCTAAATTCTAAGCATAGTAAGATGATATGTCGATACTTTCAGACTAATGTTGGATTCAAATTCAAAAAACTGTTTTGTTAATCTAACAGTATATTTGAAGAGTCGTCTTCCAATCTAGTACATACAAGAATTATTGATATGGATAAAAGTGTAAATATAAAACTTTTTAACGGGTTAACGGTTTACCCGATAAGAAAATTGAGTAATCCGTCCCCAAACCGTTAAGCTGTTAATAATAAAATCTCAATCCGTTCGCCATCCATTACCCCGATAATCCGATACCAATAAATCAATAAGCTATCGGTTCAGTTAATGATTTCAGTTTAATTTTAAACAGCCCTAACAACATCTTTATATTTTTCTTTCTTCTTAAAATCAGAGAGTAGAAAAGAAGTTTTAGCTATATGTACTAAAGCCATAGTAACAGTAGGGTAATATGCTCCAGAAAACTCAACAGTAGTTATATAAAATTTATGTAAAAATTTAACAACATCATTAATGGCCTCCCAAGTATTAGTTGTTAACATACAGTTTGGATCAGTGCAATGCGCATTAGTAACTTCACTTATAGGCAATCTATATTTGTAGTAATATTTTAAAAATAAGTATGTATAATTCCATCTAGTAACAATTTCATCTGGCATGAATCTGGGGTTAAGGTTATGTTCGGTATAATTAGTGGGCGTTTGGACATAAGAATTGTAAAATTCCAAAAAAGTGAAATTTTTTTCAAGTGAAAATGGTATTTGAAAATTAGAGTTTTATTTGGACATGAATAAAATTTTGAGTTGTTTTTGAATTTTGTAAATGATCTGAGTGAAAGTTTTGAAAACTAGCTTTTTGGAGTTTTTCAAATTTTCGCAAAATTTTAAAATTCATCTTCAAGTGAAAATTAAAATTGTTATGACCAAACACTTATTTCGAAAAAACTAAAAAAGCTTTTTATGTCCAAACGGGCTCTTAGTCTTAAATTCTCTAATTCTAGATTGTCTATTATTTCCTTGAATAACACCAACTGCTCTTCTAACATGAGTAATCTCAGTCGAAAATAAATCAAGGCCACTTTTAACAATTAAATTAAAAACATGACATGCACACCTAACATGAAAAATTTCGTCAAGTGGTGGTTGCTAATGCACTATTGAAATAGCGGCATTATTGTTAGAAGCATTATCAATAGACATACACAATACTTTTTTATTAAGATTGTAAAATGCAACAACTTCGCAAATAGCAGTACTTATAAAATAGCAGTATGACTCTAATATTTATCATATTTAAAAGCGATAATGCATTTTTGCATACAATAATTATCATCTATTCAATGACATGTAATTGTCAAGTGATCATTTTCATTAAAAGCACGACCAATATAAGAAGTTAGAGAAACTCTACAAGGACGGTGGTCAAACAAATAATGTATGTATGTCTAATATTGTACATGAAGTCTAAAGATATCAGATCTACAAGTACTTCTAGGGATATATTTAAATAAAGGATTATAAATCCTTTGAATATACATAACAAGATATGATAAAGAAGCAAAATAAAAAGGTAGACAACCCAAAGCAATCATTCTTGCTAACTCCTCACGATCCTTCATTTTATCATATTTCATAAGTCGTCCAGTACTAGGGTTTAGAGTTCCTTGATTTTGATCTAAATCAGAGCCTCATTTATAGGATGAGTAATTCTCATATGTCTATTAAGTGTCACAGTCCCCCCAAAACTTCCTCCAGTCTTATGTTTAAAATCAACTTTACAAATTTTGCATCTAACTCTATTAGTATTCTCTATTTTGTCAAAATATTTCCAAACTTTACTTCTCCTTTTCCGATGACTACTAGTCGGGGTCACATGTGGTCTACTACTAGTGCCACGATTACCACCCCTGCAACCAACTCCAACACTACTAGGTGTAGGTAGTGTCTCATCTTCAATTTCTAATTCATTATCTCTATACCGTAATCTTCCTGTAATTGTTCATAATCTGTATTATTATCAGGTTATGTTTCAGAAACATGTATAAAGTTATTTAAACTACTACTAGAAGTTGAAGGAATACCTCTTTTTCTATTTCCCCGATTACCCCAATTAGCAACCTTATTACAAACTCGTTTTGCACCATTAAACATATTGTGAAAATTTAACTACTAATAAAAATTAAATATGCAAATAAAATATTAAATAAGAGAAAGAGTTGGAATGAGTGCACCGAGTTTCGCAATAAATTGAACACTTGATGATCTTTGAAGTCTTTAAATTGAATTTCGCAACTCCAATGTTACCAAGAATAAAATTCAATTGTTCAAAGTTCAAACTTCAAATAATATCATAAATAAAATTTTAAAAAAATAAATGAGAGCCAAATAGTTGATTGCAATTTAGGTAAAGAATGAAAGATTGACAATTGAGAATTTGGGTTTAAGAATTGAGAGATGCGTGAAGAAATGAGGAAGATGGGATTATTTATTTATAATTTATTAAATGGCTAAATTAGTAAATAATAAAAGTGTTATTTTTGAAAAAATGCCAAAAAGGGTTATTCTTGCAAATTAGCTCTTGGGCAACGGTCAAAATAGCAACTGACCGTTACAAACGGTCAAGATTATAAAAAACAAATTGAACTAGCAATGGAACTGGTCCTGGCCGATCCGATTAACAGGTTCACAAATGACAAGACTTTACCGGGTTGTACCGGTCCAGTTAATCGGTGTTAAAATTTTTCCTGGCACAGGCCGGTTCCCGTCCCAACCAAGCCCTGCCCGAACCCCCTTACCACCGGTCATGATCGGTCTGGAACCGGGCCAGCCCGACCCGGCCCGTTTGACACATGTAGTCCAGAGTTAGGAATTTTATTTACCAATCTTTTAAGTTTGTTTTGTCTTAGAGAAACAATTTGTTTTTATTTGCAAAATACAAAATTGGTTGGTCGTCGAAATTAATAAAATTGGTATATATATATATATATATAAATATTTTGTCGGCAATTTGTTACGACCCAAAATCCTTACCTGTCGTGATGGCGCCTATCTCGACACTAGGCAAGCCGATAATATCAATAAACCACACTTTCTTTTAAGTTTGAAAATATAATATTTAAATACAATACAAAATCCCACAAATACTGATACGAACACTCCCCAAAACCTGGTGTCACTGAGTACATGAGCATCTAATATGAATACAAGTCTGAAAAAATACAGTGAACAAGGAGATAGGGAAGGAGAGACAAGGTCTGCGAAACACGACAGCTACCTCTGAATCTTCGGAAAATCAACTGTACGAGAGAATCAACACCCGCTATGCTCAGAAGCACCTGGATCTGCACACGAAGTACAGGGTGTAGTATGAGTACCACCAACTCAACAAGTAACAATAATAACTAAGGAACTGAAGATAGTGACAAGCTACACAGTTATAGTTCACTTTCAATAATTCCAGCAAAGAATAGACATGCTTTCAAATCCAGCAGTTTAAGTCAAATCAATTTTATACAGTTCATGTAATCCGTATATAGAATCTTTCAGAGAATTTCACAACAATGACAAATAGCAACTAAATGCAACAATAAATGAAAAGCAAGTACAACCTCTCACGCAACAGTCACTCAACTCGTCACAACAGCTCAACCACTCGGCTCTCAGCCCTCAGCACTCACACTCAATAGGTACCCGCGCTCACTGGGGGTGTATAGACTCCGGAGGGGCTCCTACAGCCCAAGCGCCATAATTCGCACGGACAACTCACGTGCTGCACAGATAACTCATGTTCTATAATATCCTGCACGGACAACTCGCGTGCCATATATCCTTACCTCACCGACAGGCCCTCGGCCTTACTCGGTCCTCAACTTTTCTAGTCTCTCGGGCTCTCGAAAATCACAAAGATCAGCCCAAACAAAGATAATATAGTAAATCAAAAAATATCAACAAAGACTGAGGTATGATGCACAAGTAAAATCATAACTGAGTACAAGACAATAATTAGTAAATAATTCAACAAGTACGCGACCTTTGTGGGTCCCAACAGTACTCTCACATAGCATAAGCATGATTTTTAACATGATTTACAGTCAAATTTATTCAACACAAAGAGAGCTTATAGCTAACAACAAGTTATTCAACTTTACAGTTTCACGGGACGGACCAAGTCACAATCCCTTCGGTGCACGCCCACACGCCCGTCACCTAGCATGTACGTCACCTCCAAAATAATCATATGACACAAAAATCCAGGGTTTCATATCCTCAGGACCAGATTTATAACTGTTACTTACCTCAAAACATGAAATTCTTTACTCTGCTATGCCTTTGCCTCACAAATCGGCCTCCGAAAGAGTCGAATCTAGTCACAAATAATTTATTTCAGTCAATAAAATTTATTAGAATTAATCCCATAAGAAAATATTAATTTCCATAAAAATCCAAAATTTAGCTCAAAAATCGCCCGTGGGACCCAGGTCTCGGAACCCGACAAAAGTTACAAAATCCGAAAGCACATTCAACCACGAGTCTACCCATACCAATTTTACCCAAATTCGACCTCAACTCGACCCTAAAATCTACAAATCTTATTTCCAAATCTCTAAGTTCAAATCTCCGATTTACACCTCAAAAACATGTTATTCGATGATAATTCAATATTATGGAGCAGAAACGATCACAAGGGACTTACCTCAAGTTTTACTTGAAAATCTATCAAAAATCGCCTCTCCTCAAGCTCCAATTTGTCAAAAATGACGAATAGGACGAAGTCCCCTGCTTTATAATTCTGCCTAGACAGCCCTCGATCCTGGGCCTTCGATCGTGTTCCTCGATCCTGGGCCTCGATTCTGACCCTCGATCCTGGCCCTCGATCCTGGCCTTCGATCCCGCCTTCAATCGTGGCTTCGATCATGGCCCTCGACCCTGGCCTTCGATCCTGCATTCGATCGTGGTTTCGATCCTGGGCTCTATCATGGCCCTATTCTGGGCACGATTCAGGGCTCGATTCTGGGAGATAGAATTTGTAGGAGAAGGAAATTGCAGCAGCTATTTTAGTCCACTTTTTGATCCGTTAACCATATGAAACTCACCCGAGGCCCTCGGGACCTCAACCAAATATGCCAACAGGTCCTAAAACATACGAACTTAGTCGAGTATTCAAACCACATCCAACAACACTAAAAACACGAATCACACATAGATTCAAGCCTAATGAAGTTTGAAACTTTCCATTTCTACAAACAATGCCGAAACCTATCAAATCACGTCCGATTGACCTCAAATTTGCACACAAGTCATAAATGACATAACAGACCTATTAAAATTTTTAGAATCGGATTTCAACCCCGATATCAAAAAGTCAACCCCCTGGTCAAACTTCCCAAAAATTCAACTTTCGGCATTTCAAGCCTAATTCCTCTACGGACCTCAAAAATAATTTCCGGACAAGCTCCTAAGCCCAAAATCACCATACAGAGCTATTGGAATCATAAAAATTCATATCCGAGGTCGTTTACACCTAAGTCCACATCCGGTCAACTTTTCTAACTTAAAATTTTAAATTATGAGACTAAGTGTCTCATTTTACTCCGAATTTCTTCCGGACCCGAACCAACTAACCCGATAAATTGAGCAGTAAATTGGGGAATGGGGTTATAATACTCAAAACGACCGGCCGGGTCGCTACAATATTATTTTTGGGAGCGGCTAAAAATTTACATTTCTCTTTTTATTAGGAAATGAAATTTTTGTTTTTAAACAGAATGTACTTTTGTGTTTGTAGGAATTTTTTTTTATATAATTTATGCATGTCTCAACAACAACAACATACCCAGTAATATCTCACACTGTGGGGTCTGGGGAGGGTAGTGTGTACGCAGACTTTACCCCTACCTTGTGAGGATAGAAAGGTTATTTCCAATGTCATGTCTCGAGATCTCTAATTAAAGGTAGAGAGATCTCATTCATCTTATTATTTTGGTTTTCCTGTATTGGTGGTGGTAAAAACTTATCTTATTTACACTAAATCATAGTTAATAAATATACAGTTTCATCTTAATTTATATTTAATCGGAAACAGTCTCTTTGCTCTGCCAGGATAGGGGTAAGGCTGCGTACATCCTACCCTCCCAAGATCCCACTTGTGAGATTATACTGGGTTGTTGTTGTTGTTGCATCTTAATTTATATTTAATTATTATAAATTAATATAATGTTGTGTAAACATCCAAAGCAAGTAGGGTAAGTTTTATTCTTTGGTGTTTCTAGGAAGTTCCTAGTAATTTTGGTTTATAGTGTTTCTTTTTCTTATTTTGGTTTATAGTGTTTCAAGAACAAATAAAGTCGGTTTTAAAAGAAAAAATGATTTGTGTTTCAAGAACAAATAAAGTCGGATTAAAATACAACAACAACAACAACCCAGTATAATCCCATTAGTGGGGGCTGTTTCCAAATGACCCTCGGCATCCTTCCCTCCAAGAACTCCCCACCTTGCTCTTGGGGTGACTCAAACTCACAACCTCTTGATTGGAAGTGGAGGGTGCTTACCATCAGAGCAACCCACCTTATCACAAATATTATATGAATCAGATTAAAATATTATATGAAAATCAGAAATAATCCAAAGAGAATTACACAAACCAAAGAAAAGGAACTGACAGAAACATTCTACCAAAACTCATTTTCAGAAATTAACCCAAGCAAACGTGTATATTATATATTCTCCGAAACTAAACCCTTGTATTCTTCAAAAACATTTTTTCATTATACAATAGCAGATTATACACTTTACATAAAATTGCAAGTCCCAAATTCCAAATTGTTAAGCTATTAGATAAGTGTTTATTTTAATTACAATCCCTTAAATTCAAGTTAATGGATCACCTATATTATGAAAACGATTATACCGATAGTTTAAACATTTAGATCAACGATAATCACTGAATGATATACAGTAAGCTTGCAATTAAACTGATCTTTTGATGATTTGAGAATCTACCTATATAGGTGGGAAATATGCATCATTTGACAATAATTTAACTGTTCTTTTCATTTTGTAGACTTGCGATTTCAAAAGTTAACTGCATGAAAAAACAAAAATGATGACTGCCAAAGATTCACGTAACATTCTCAACAACACACAGATCAATTGCAACACGATCTAGATTGAACAAAAAAGACTACTTCATGTTTGATATGAAGAGAAAGATCGTACCTACTAGTTGGGAATAGGCAGCGGCTCCAAAGGATGTCAACCACACCCTTTCATGGGAAAATTACATTCTATATATATATATATATATATATATATATATATATATATATATATATATATATCGACTCCCCTTGATTTTTTCGTGTATTTACTTTTTTATATTTTGACACTCTTTAATAAAAGTTTTGACTCCACCACTAAAAATATGTTTTAGACTTGACAGAGAACTTTCATTATTATTATTATTATTATTATTATTATTATATGTGTAGTTATCTTTTTTTAATTTCGCTTTACTTTATTTATTTTGGTAATGATGATGATATAAGTTGAGCTTACAGAAAGAAATGAGGATTCATATCGTCGACCCAACTTGTTTGGGACTAAGGCGTTATTGTTGTTTATCAGTAATGGTGGCAAAATGGTTAAAAGAAAACGGTTATACACATATATTATCCACTAAAAATGGGTTGCATAATGAACTTTTTAAAAAATATCAAATATGGATAAGAACCATATTATCCACTTAGAAAATGGATAATTAATGGGTTTAACTTTTACATTTTAAGCCTCAAATTGGAGGTTTTCAAGTTTGAGAGATTAGGAATTCTCTCAAAAGTAATCATATTCAAGAAATCATGGATAATATGGATATCCATATTATTCGCTGATTAACCCATTTTTTATCAGTATTGAATATGGGTTGGATCAGATAATTTATCCATTTTTGCATTAACTATTTTCAACCCGCCCATTTGCCACCCCTGTTTATCAGTAACAAAGACATCATGTTTGTCTTACAAGAGCATCTCTGCAGTCAAATGAGTCCAGAAGAATGAAAAACTATTATATAAATCTCACTAAGAGTCTGTTTGAAAAGTCACCTAGGAATTAGGTTCGGGTGTAATTACACAGTTTGTAATATTTGTGCGGCCAAGTAATTACTCAGTCAGCATGAAATTAGGTGTAATTGGAGATGTGTAATTGGAGAGGTGTAATTTCACTCTCCAATTCTCAATGGGGATGTGAGAATTAGTGGTAATTACACTGTGTAATTATAATGTTACTTTTAAATTTCTTTTCTTTTTATTTTTATTTTAATTTATTTTCTTTATAACCTTTTATTTTCATTATTTTAATTTATTATTATTTTAATTTATTTTAATTTTACGTTTAAATTTCTTTTTTTATTTTAAAATATATTTTCTTTGTACATTATTTAATTTTTATTTCTCTACCTTTACTTCTTGTAATTCCATGTAATTGCTCGTATATTTTATTTCTTATTTGTTTTATTTTTTTCATTTAGCGTAATTGTGTTATTATTCTATTTTTTCAAACTACACTCCCTAATACTAGAAATAATGAGTCATTAACAAACTTGACATATAATGAGTGATGTTATCAAAGTAGAATCTCGTTGTTGAATGAGGTTATAAACTTATTATATTTTTTAATCTTAAGTTGTATTGGAACTTATTTTTATTATGTTGGAATTTGACATATGTTAAAGTTTTTTCGGGGGATTTTGAACTTGTATTATATTAGTGGTTTCAATTTACTTGTTTACTTACTACTATACAACACTTAAAATAAAAAAAATGAAACGGAATTCAAATTGGTCGAGAAAAAAAACCGTGCTACTCGGAAGACCTTACTTCGTAACCTTAGCCTCCCTTTCTTTATAGTTTTCTAGTTCCACTAGGTGACTTTGTAACCTTAATGTACTTTTTTCTTACTGTAGCATAGGATATATTTGTGATGACCCAAAAGGTCATCTTATATTTTAGAACTCGAATATGCGCTATTGAGTCTTACAAATCTCATTTTTACCCTCTTTGATTTGCGTGCGTAGTCCGGACAGGTTTTCGAAAAGCTTTTATGTTGAAAACTAATAAAAATAAGAATTTTTGCCTTAAAAGTTAATTTTTATTGACTTCGGTCAATATTTTTGATAAACGGGCCCGGATCCGTACTTTGACGGTCCCTGTAGGTCCATATCAAATTATAGGACCTGGGCATATGCCCGGAATTGAATTCGGAGGTCCCTAGCTTGACTTATGAATTTTTGATAAAAATTAAAAGTCTGGAAATTATTTATTTTTAAGAATTGATTGATATTTGGCATTATTAGTATCGGGTTCGTATTTTAGTTTCGGAGCCCGGTACAGGTTCGTTATGATATTTAAGACCTGTCTGTGAAATTTGGTGAGAAACGGAGTTGATTTGACGTGATTCGGATGTCCAGTTGAGAAGATAGAAATTTTAAAGTGTTCTTGAGAATTTCATTCGATTTAGTGCTAAATTCATAGTTCTAGGTATTATTTTGGCGATTTGATCATGCGAGCAAGTTCGTATGATATTTTTAGACTTGTGTGCATGTTTGGTTTGGAACCCCGAGGGCTCGGGCGAGTTTCGGATAGGCCAATTGCGAGATCAGGCATCGCAAATGCGAACATAACAGGGTCCGCAATTGTGAAGCTTTCATCACAATTGCGATCAGAAGCCTGGGCCAGTAGTTCTCGCATTTGCGAGCTTACCTTCGCAATTGCGAAGGGAGTCTGGGAAGGGCAGGTTCGCAAATGCGAACATCTACTCGCATTTGCGAGGTTCAGTGGTCGCAAATGAGACACTTTCCTCGCATTTGCGAAGGCAGCAGGATTGTGAAGGGCATCGCAATTGCGATTGTTCCTTCGCATTTGCGAAGCTCAGGTTGCAATTGCGACACCTGCAGCTGAGTAAAAGGGACTTAGACGGGAAATTTCATTCATTCTTCAAATTTTCAAAAACCTAAACCTCAAGGGGCGATATTCCAAAGACCAATTCTTCCCCAAATCATAGGTAAGTGATTCTAAACTATTTTCTTTCAATTATCCATTACATTTCATGAATTATCAACCTAAAATCTAGAGTTTTCATGGTAGAATTAGGGGTTAGGGTAGAAACTAGGGATTTCGGAAATTTGAGAATTTAGACCTCAATTTGAGGTCGGATTCCAAAACTAATTACATATTCGGGCTCAGGGGTAAATGGGTAAAAAGGATTTTGGTCCGAACCTCGAGTTTTGACCAAGCGGGCACGGGGTCGATTTTTCGACTTTTTGGAGGAAAATTTAGGAAATTTAATTTATGCAATATAATTGATTCGTTTAGCAGTATTTGATATTATTGAGTCATTCTTGAATAGATACGAGTGGTTTGGAGGTGAATTCTAAAGGAAAAGCTGTGATTAAGAATTAAGTGGCCTTCGGAGCGAGGTAAGTGTTGTGTCTAACCCTGACTTGAGGGAATTAGGAACCTTAGATTACTTGCTAAGTGAAATCCATGTGAGCGGTGTATATGTGAGATGGCGAGTACTTATGCGCCGCCAATTTACCTGTTTTTCATGTTTCTTTATTTTTTTTCTTATATTTGTCTCTTTCCTATGTTAAATTGCTACGTGTTATACTAGTGTTGTTCAATTTATCGTTCTTATCATGTTTACGGATTTTCTGGTGATAACTGAGTTTTTATTTCAAAGTTGAGATTGATATTATGGAACCAAATGTTGAAGTAAGGTTTGTACTTGTTATTCTATTTCCCTGTTGTTATTTATGCATTGCATTATGGTAAGGGAGAGTGTCAATGCACGAAGGGTGATGCCATGCCATATTGTGAGTGTTAATGCACGAAGGGTGATGTCGTGCCATATTGTGAGTGTTAATGCACGAAGGGTGATGTCGTGCCATGATATGAGAGTTAATGCACGAAGGGTGATGCCGTGCCGTTTCTATTAATTTTATGGTGAGATTGAGAGTAAAAGCATGAAGGGTGATGCCGTGCATTTTTCCTTACTCTATTCACTATTCCTATTGATTCATGGTATATTGACTGCTTCGATGATCATTCTGTTGTAGTTCTTTATTTTATATTCCCCTCAGTATGTTCCCCTTCCGACATTTCCTGTTTAGTTCTTCATTTCTATTATTTGTATATACACTGTTAAATTGTACAGGTTGATTTGTAAGTGCCTTGCCTTAGCCTCGTCACTACTTTGTCGAGGTTAGGCTCGACACTTACCAGTACATGGGGTCGGTTGTACTAATACTGCACTCTGTACTTTCTGTGCAGATTTTGATATCGGCTCGGGTTGATCGAGATTTTTGCTATTGGTCCGTTGTCCGAAGACTCAAGGTAAGTCTGTCGGCGTTCACAGACCTTGAAGTCCCCATCTATCTTTTCTGCTCTATTGTTTCTTTCATTCAGACAGTTGTATTTCTTCAGACTATTACTTGTAGTAAATTCTAGAATGCTCGTGAATTGTGACTCTAGATCCAGGTGGTAGTAATTAATACAATTGTATGATATTCCGCACTAATTATATTTCATCTTACTTAATTATTGTTAATTACTGAATGGAAATAAGGAATTGGTTAATGATTCTCTAACGTTGGCTTGCCTAGCAAGTGAAATGTTAGGCTCCATCACGGTCCCGTCGGTAGGAAATTTCGGGTCGTGACAGTTGGTATCAGAGCATTAGGTTGCCTAGGTCTCACGATTCACGAGCAAGCTTAGTAGAGTCTGGAGGATCGGTACGGAGACGTCTGTGCTTATCCTCCAGAGGCTATGAAGTTTAGGAACAAGTTTCACTTCAATTCTTCTCTGTCGTGCGATTTTGCTTTCTCAATACTCATTGAACTCTTCTACTCTTATTCTCTCGCAGATGGCGAGAACACGTACTGCTTCCTCAGCTGAGCAGCAGCCAGAGCCTCCAGTGGCAGCTCCTACGCGGGGCAGAGGTCGAGGTCAAGGCCGTGCCAGAGGCCGAGGCAGGGGTAGGGCTCAGCCTAGAGCCCGAGCAGTTGCCCCAGCAGTGGAGCCTTAGATAGAGCTTGACGAGGAGGTTCCAGCCCAGACTGTTCCTACCGGACCAACTCAAGTTCCGGAGGGGTTCATTGCCACCCCAGCACTTCAGGACACTTTGGTCCGTTTGGTGGGCCTTATGGAGAGTGTGTCCCAGACTGGCGCACTTCCCATGGCACCAGCAGTCTCTCAGACTGGAGGAGGAGCCCAGACTCCCACCACTCCCGCTCCGGAGCAGATAGCTCCCCCGTATCAGGCTCCAGCAGCTCAGCCAGTCAGATTAGTTCAATCGGTTATTGCGACACAGATCGGAGATGGGCCAGCTATGTCTTTTGAGGCATTATGGAGATTGGACAGGTTTACCAAGCTCTTTCCTGTTCACTTCAGTGGTGCTCCTTCAGAGGATCCCCGGGAGTATCTTGATAGCTGTCATGAGGTTCTACGGAATATGGGTATAGTAGAGACCAATGGGATCGATTTTGCTGCATTTCAGATGATTGGTTCCGCCAAGAAATGGCGGAGAGATTACTTGTTGACCAGATCAGCTGGGTCACCTGCTCTTACTTGGGACCAGTTCTCTCAGCTCTTCATAGAGAAGTTTCTGCTTATCATATTGAGAGAGGAGCGTCGCCGTCAGTTTGAGCGTCTCCAGCAGGGCAATATGACTGTTACTCAGTATGAGACCCATTTTGTGGATTTGGCCCGTCATGCCATTCTTCTGCTTCCTACCGAGAGAGAGAGAGGGTGAGGAGGTTTATTGATGGAATTGCTCAGCCTATCAGATTGCAGATGGCTAAGGAGACTGGGAGTGAGATTTCTTTCCAGGCGGCTGCTAATGTTGCAAGACGAGTCGAAATGGTTCTTACTTAGGGAGGTCAGGGGTATGAAAAACGACATTGTCATTCCGGTGAGTTCAGCGGTGCCTCATCTAGAGGCAGGAGTACTTTTGGTAGAGGCCATCCTTCCAGGCCGTTTCATTCAGCGCTTCAGGCATCCCACGGTGCCTCAGGTGGTCGTGGCCCTCACATGCATTATTCCAACCAGCTAGCCTACAGTGCACCACCAGCTCTTATTAGTGCACCTCCACTCCAGAGTTATCAGGGTGGTTCTTCGGGCCGACAGGGTCAGTTTTAGGGTCAGCAGTCACAACAGAGGTTATGTTATACTTGTGGTAATCCGAGGCATATTGCTAGATTTTGCCCTCGGGCAACGGGAAACTCACAGCATCAAAGTTCTCGTGCCATGATTCCGGCACCAGTTGTTGCACCACCTGCTCAGCCAGCCAGAGGCAGGGGTCAGGCAGCCAGAGGTAGAGGCCAGACTATTAGAGGTGGAGGTCAGGCCGTTAGAGGTGGAGACCAGCCAGTTAGAGGCCGTCCTAGGGACGTAGTTTATGGTGGTGGGGCCCAGCCCCGGTGTTATGCTTTCCTAGCCAGGCCTGAGGCTTAGTCATCTGACACTGTTATCACATGTACTGTTTCAGTTTGCAGTAGAGATGCTTCAATTCTATTTGATCCGGGATCTACTTACTCTTATGTGTCATCCTATTTTGCCTCCTATTTGGTTGTACCCCGTGATTCTTTGAGTGCTCTTGTGTATGCGTGCACACCAGTGGGAGATGCTATTGTTGTAGATCGTGTTTATTGTTCGTGTGTGGTCACTATTGGGAGTCTTGAGACTCGTGTAGATCTTCTACTTCTTGACATGGTTGATTTTGATGTCATACTGGGTATGGATTGGCTGTCACCTTATCATGCTATATTAGATTGTCACGCCAGAACGGTGACCTTAGCCTTGCAGGGCTTGCCTCGATTAGAGTGGAGAGGGAATCTTGGCCATTCTGCTAGCAGGGTTATCTCTTATGTAAAGGCTGGCATATGGTCGAGAAGGGGTATCTAGCTTATTTGGCTTATGTCCGCGATTCTAGTGCGGAGGTTCCTTCCATAGATTCAGTGCCGGTTGTTCGTGAGTTTCCAGAGGTGTTTTCTGCAGACCTGCCGGGGATGCCACCCGATAGAGATATTGATTTCTACATTGATTTGGCTCCAGGCACTCAGCCTATTTCCATTCCGCCATATCGCATGGCCCCGCCAGAGTTGAAAAAATTGAAGGAGCAGTTGCAGGATTTGCTTAATAAGGGCTTCATTAGACCTAGTGTCTCGCCCTGGGGTGCACTTGTGTTGTTTGTGAAGAAGAAAGATGGATCGATGAGGATGTGTATAGATTATCGGCAGTTGAACAAAGTCACCATCAAGAACAAATATCCATTGCCGAGGATTGATGAATTATTTGATCAGCTTCAAGGTGCCAAGGTGTTTTCAAAGATTAATTTGAGATCAAGCTACCATCAGTTGAGGATTAGGGCATCCGATGTTCCTAAGATAGCTTTTCGGACTCGATATAGGCATTATGAGTTTCTAGTGATGTCATTTGTGCTGATAAATGCCCCAGCAACATTCATGGGTTTAATGAACCGAGTGTTCAAACCCTACTTAGATTCCTTTGTGGTTGTGTTTATTGATGATATCTTAATCTATTCCCACAGTCGAGAGGAGCATGAGCAGCACCTTCGAATCGTTCTTCAGACTCTGAAAGACAACCAGTTATATGACTAAGTTCTCAAAATGCGAGTTTTGGTTGAGTTCAGTTGCTTTCTTGGGTCACGTTGTATCAGCAGAGGGTATTCAGGTGGATCCTAAGAAGATTGAGGCAGTCCATAACTGGCCTAGACCCACATCAGCTATAGATCCTTAGTTTCCTGGGTTTGGCAGGCTATTACCGTCGATTTGTGGAGGGATTTTCATCCATAGCAGCCCCGTTGACCAGATTGACCTAGAAGGATGCCCTGTTCAGGTGGTCAGACGAGTGTGAAGTTAGCTTTCAGAAGCTCAAGACAGCTTTGACTACGGCACCGATATTGGTGTTACCCACAGGTACATGATCTTATACAGTATATTGGGACGCATCCCGTATTGGTCTGGGTGCGATGTTGATGCAGGGTGGCAAGGTTATTGCATATGCTTTGCGGTAGCTGAAGGTTTACGAGAAGAATTACCTTGTTCATGATCTAGAGCTGGCAGCCATTGTTCATGCGCTGAAGATTTGGAGGCACTATCTTTATGGTGTGCCGTGTGAGGTATTCACTGATCATCGGAGCTTGCAGTATTTTTTTAAGCAGAAGGAACTAAATTTGAGGCAGAGAAGGTGGTTGGAGCTATTGAAAGACTATGATATCACCATATTGTATCATCCCGGGAAGGCCAATGTGGTGGCCGATGTTTTGAGTAGAAAATCAGCTAGTATGGATAGCCTTGCATATATTCCAATTGGTGAGAGACCGCTTGCATTGGATGTTCAGGCCTTGGCCAACTAGTTCGTGAGGTTGGATGTTTCTGATCCCAGCCGTGTTCTAGCATGTACAATTGCTCGATCTTCTTTGTTTGAGCGCATCAGAGATCGGTAAGATGACAATCCTCATTTACTTGTCCTTAGAGACACAGTGTGGCACGGCGGTTCCAAGTAGGTTACTGTTAGAGATGACGGAGTTTTGAGGATGCATGGTCGTATTTGTGTGCCTAATATGGATGGACTTCGTGAGTTGATTCTTGAAGAGTCCCACAGTTCTTGGTATTCTATTCATCCGGGCACCGCCAAGATATATCAGGACTTGAGGCAGCATTATTGGTGGAGGCAAATGAAAAAGGACACAGTTGCCTATGTAGCTCGGTGCCTAAATTTCCAGTTGGTAAAGTGTGAGCATCAGAGACCCGGTGGTTTGCTTCAGCAGATAGAGATTCCTGAGTAGAAGTGGGAGCGTATCACTATGGATTTTGTTGTTGGACTCCCACAGACTCAGAGGAAGGTCGATGTCGTGTGGGTCATTGTGGATAGGCTAACTAAGTCAGCGCATTTCATTCCTGCGGCAACTACCTATTCCTCGGAGCGGTTGGCAGAGATTTACATCCAGGAGATTGTCCGTCTTCACGGTGTGCCCGTGTCTATTATATCTGACCGAGGTACACAGTTCATCTCTCGCACTTCTGGAGGGTAGTACAGCGTGATTTGGGTACGCGGGTTGAGCTGAGCACCGCATTCCATCCTCAGACGGACGGGCAGTCAGAGCGCACTATTCAGATATTGGAGGATATGCTTCGCGCTTGTGTTATAGACTTTGGAGGTTCTTGGGATCATTTCTTTCCACTTGCGGAGTTTGCTTATAATAATAGTTACCAGTCGAGCATTCAAATGGCTCCATATGAGGAATTATACGGAAGGCGATGTCATTTGCCAGTTGGGTGGTTCGAGCCGGGAGAGGCTCGATTGTTGGGCATAGATTTAGTACAGGATGCCTTGGATAAGGTCAAGATTATTCAGGATCAACTTCGCACAACTCAATCCAGGCAGAAGATTTATGCCGATCGTAGAGTTCGTGATGTTGCATTCATGGTCGAAGAGCGAGTGTTACTTCGGGTATTGCCCATGAAGGGTGTAATGAGGTTCGGAAAGAAGGGCAAGTTGAGCCCTAGTTATATCCGACCTTCTGATATTCTGGAGAGAGTGAGAGAGGTGCCTTACAGGCTTGCGTTGCCACCTAGTTTAGCAGTTGTTCATCCGGTATTCCATGTGTCCATGCTTCGAAAGTATCACGGCGATCCGTCCCATGTGTTAGATTTCAGCTATGTCCAGTTGGACAAGGATTTGACTTACGAGGAGGAGCCAATGGAAATTCTAGCCCGGCAAGTTCGCCAGTTAAGATCAAAGAATTACCATTCAGTTCGAGTGTAGTGGAAAGGTCAGCCTATTGATACTTGGGAGTCCGAGTCTGATATGCGGAGTAGATATCTCCACCTTTTCACCGGCCCAGGTACTTTTCTATGTCCGTTCGAGAACGAACGATTGTTTTAGAGGTGGAGAATGTGATGACCCAAAAGGTCATCTTATATTTTAGAACTCGAATCTGCGCTCGTAAGCCTTACAAATCTCATTTTTACCCTTCTCGATTTGCGTGTGCAGTCCGGACAGGTTTCCAAAAAGCTTTTGTGTTGAAAACTAATGAAAATAAGAATTTTTGCCTTAAAAGTTGATTTTTGTTGATTTCGGTCAACATTTTTGGTAAATGGGCCCGGACCCATACTTTGACTGTCTCGGTAGGTCCGTATCGAATTATGGGACCTGGGCGTATGCCCGGAATTGAATTCGGAGGTCCCTAGCTTGAGTTATGAATTTTTGATGCAAATTAAAAATCTGAAAATTATTTATTTTTAAGAATTGATTGATATTAGCATTGTTAGTATCGGGTCCATATTTTGGTTCCGAAGCCCGGTACATGTTCGTTATCATATTTAAGACGTGTCTGTGAAATTTGGTGAGAAACGGAGTTGATTTGATGTGATTCGGACGTTCAGTTGAGAAGATAGAAATTTTAAAGTGTTCTTGAGAATTTCATTTGATTTGGTGCTAAATTCGTAGTTCTAGGTGTTATTTTAGAGATTTGATCGCGCGAGCAAGTTCGTATAATATTTTTAGACTTGTGTGCATGTTTGGTTTGGAGCCCCGAGGGGTCGGGTGAGCTTCGGATAGGCCACGGGATGTTTTGAACTTAGAAAATTTTGCTGGTATAACTGAACCTGTTGCAGGCCTCTGATCTCGCAATTGCGAGATCAAGCATCGCAAATGCAAACATAACAGGGTCCGCAATTGCGAGGATTTCATCGCAATTGCGATCAGAAGTCTGGGCCAGCAGTTCTTGCATTTGCGAGGTTACCTTCGCAATTGCAAAGGGAGTCTGGGAAGGGCAGGTTCGCAAATGCGAACATCTACTCTCATTTGCGAGGTTCAGTGGTCGCAAATGCGACACTTTCCTTGCATTTGTGAAGGCAGCAGGATTGTGAAGGGAATCGCAATTGCGATTGTTCCTTCGCATTTGGGAAGCTCAGGTCGCAATTGCGACACCTGCAGCTGAGTAAAAGGGACTTAGACGGGAAATTTCATTCATTCTTCATATTTGCAAAACCTAAACCTCAAGGGGCGATATTCCAAAGACCAATTCTTCCCCAAATCATAGGTAAGTGATTCTAAACTATTTTCTTTCAATTATCCATTACATTTCATGAATTATCAACCTAAAATCTAGAGTTTTCATGGTAGAATTAGGGGTTAGGGTAGAAACTAGGGATTTCGGAAATTTGAGAATTTAGACCTCAATTTGAGGTCGGATTCCAAAACTAATTACATATTCGGGCTCAGGGGTAAATGGGTAAAAAGGATTTTGGTCCGAACCTCGAGTTTTGACCAAGCGGGCACGGGGTCGATTTTTTGACTTTTTGGAGGAAAATTTGGGAAATTTAATTTATGCAATATAATTGATTCGTTTAGCAGTATTTGATATTATTGAGTCATTCTTGAATAGATACGAGTAGTTTGGAGGTGAATTCCATGTTTCTCTGTTTTGTTTCCTTATATTGTCTCTTTCCTATGTTAAATTGCTACGTGTTATACTAGTGTTGTTCAATTTATCGTTCTTATCATGTTTACGGATTTTCTAGTGATAACTGAGTTTTTATTTCAAAGTTGAGATTGATATTATGGAACCAAATGTTGAAGTAAGGTTTGTACTTGTTATTCTATCTCCCTATTGTTATTTATGCATTGCATTATGGTAAGGGAGAGTGTTAATACATGAAGGGTGATGCCATGCCATATTGTGAGTGTTAATGCACGAAGGGTGATGTCGTGCCATATTATGAGTGTTAATACACGAAGGGTGATGTCGTGCCATGATATGAGAGTTAATGCACGAAGGGTGATGTCGTGCCGTTTCTATTGATTTTATGGTGAGATTGAGAGTAAAAGCACGAAGGGTGATGCCGTGCATTTTTCCTTTCCTGTATTCACTATTCCTGTTGATTCATGGTATATTGACTGCTCCGGTGATCATTCTGTTGTAGTTCTTTATCTTGTATTCCCCTCAGTATGTTCCCCTCCCGACATTTCCTGTTTAGTTCTTCATTTCTGTTATTTGTATATACACTATTAAATTATACAGGTTGATTTGTAGGTGCCTTGCCTTAGCCTCGTCACTATTTTGTCGAGGTTAGGCTCGACACTTACCAGTACATGGGATCGGTTATACTAATACTGCACTCTGCACTTTCTGTGTAGATTTTGATATCGGCTCGGGTTGATCGAGATTTTTGCTATTGGTCCGTTGTTTGGAGACTCAAGGTAGGTCTGTCGGCGTTCACAAACCTTGAAGTCCCCATTTATCTTTTCTGCTCTATTGTTTCTTTCATTCAGACAGTTGTATTTCTTCAGACTATTACTTGTAGTAAATTCTAGAATGCTCGTGAATTGTGACTCCAGATCCGGGTGGTAGTAATTAATACAATTTTATGATATTCCGCACTTATTATATTTCATCTTAGTTAATTATTGTTAATTACTGAATGGAAATAAGGAATTGCTTAATGATTCTCTAATGTTGGCTTGCCTAGCAAGTGAAATGTTAGGCGCCATCACGGTCCCGTCGGTGGGAAAGTTCAGGTTGTGACAATATTCCATCAAGAGAAAGGAGACAGACTGGTAAGAAGGCCGACCACATAGGGGGCGAACCGAAAAACTCAGCTTTTCGTAGCAGACAATCTCTATAAAGTTAAAAAGCCTGACCTGAATTGATTTCATACTATAATTACGCAAACAAAAAGGCTTATTGGGTGGCTTGGTGATGTGACCATAGAGCATATCCCAAGAAAAGAAAATAGACAAACAGATACCCTTTACGCTGACATTTAAATCGAAAATCAACATCAGGACCCGGCTATCCGAAAAACGCATACTGAAGCGGAAGATCACAAAATGCAACACAACAAGGACTAATCCAAAAGAAAGAAAGTGACCAATCTTTCTGTGGAGGCGGCGAAGGGATGGTAAGGCTTTGAAGACAAGCAAGCAGCTATTAGAAAGATGTTGAAGCTATAACGGATGAGCAAGATATGTGGAAGATGGGGGGGCTTACCTTCTCGTTCCCGTTTACCTATGCCATGATACTCATGGGCAGCTTATAGTTTTAATAATATAAGGTAAGCTTTATAGCTCTAACCTAGTCAAGGGGCTTTGATTTCCTTTGTATAGGTTGGGTTGCTGGATATGGGATCCTCGTAGTAGGCTGGGTGCCTCCTAATTCCGTGAAGTCCTTGGAGCATGTGCGATTTATTTAGTAGTGTCACGACCCAAAATTCATAAAGGTCATGATGGCGCCGGACTTTACTGTCAGGCAGGCCAACACTAAATAGTTAATTAAATCCTTATTTTAATATTTTTGAAATCGTAAATTTACTTCAATTTATCTAGTAAAAGATGAATTTACAGAATAAATAACAATGTTTTCCAATTCCAATAGTGAACATCCCATAATCATCCCAGAACCCGGTGTCACAAGTGCATGAGCCTTTTCTAGAAATTTAAGATAAAATACAATAATTGTCCGGAATACAACTTGGATAGAAAAGAAAATACAATACTCTGAAGGAAAATACAACTTCAGACAAGGGTGGGTTGCTCTAGTGGTAAGCACCCTCCACTTCCAACCAAGAGGTTGTGAGTTCGAGTCACCCCAAGAGAAAGGTGGGGAGTTCTTGGAGGGAGGGAGGCGAGGGTCTATCGAAAACAGCCTCTCTACCCCATGGTAGGGGTAAGGTCTGCGTATACACTACCCTCCCCATACCCCACTAGTGGGATTATATTGGGTTGTTGTTGTTGAAGGAAACTCTATTGGCTACGGTGCGTCGTATAGAATGCAGCTCACCTAAGTCCCCGCCATAACCGCGCCTCTGCGCCCACAAGGCCGCTAAACATATGTGTACCTGCACAAAAATATGCAGCAAGTGTAGCATGAGTACGTAAATCAATGCGTACCCAGTAAGTATCCCGTCTAACCCCGAAGAAGTAGTGACGAGGGGTCGACTTCGACACTTACTATGGGCTATAAATGGGATATCAATGATATAATTATGTATGGATTATATAAACGATTGCAAGCTCAATATTTTGAAGTAAGTAAGCAGTTCTTTCATAATTAATAAATCTCCAAATTTATCTCCCATTATTTAACAATTTAACTCGGGGCGAGAAGACAATATCATTATTTATAAATTTCAAGGCAAGAAATACAAGAATGAGCAAATCATGCTGAGGTCGTACGGCTCGATCCAACAAATATTTAAACTGTGCACTGCCAGAGGGTCGAATGGCGCGAACCATAGATGCATCTATTTAATTTGCCGAGGCGTTCGGCCCGTTCCACAAAAATAAACACATTCAAAAGGTCAATCAAGACTTCATCAAGGGGGAATTATCCAAGGAAATGAAAATTGCTCTTTTAACAGTCAAGAAATGATGTTTAGCTTTTTAGAAATTTTATTTACCAAGTTCGATATGATTTAGGCATTTTAAATTGACAACAAGGTTGCGAATATTACAAGTAGAGCATGCTTTTGGGTCCTAGACTACCCGGACTTAAGCATAATAGTAGCTACACATGGACTCTCGTCACCTCATGCGTACGTAGCCCCCATAAATAGGAGCACATATTGATTTATTTCACCTATGGGGTAAATTCCCTCTTACAAGGTTCGAAAGGAGCTTTACATTGCTCCGAAATTCCATAACCGGCTCTAAGGCCACTCCGACAATTCAAACTGATGCCCGTCGCTCCAAAACTAGTCAAATATGATGCAACCGAATCAAAATATACTCTAATACTCATAATTAGTAATTTTATAACAATTTCCAACTCCGTTCGAAAAGTTGGTAAAATTACCCCCTGGCCCACGTGCCCGGATTCCGACAATATTTGAATATAAACTTTACCAATAACCCCACGAACTCAAATATATAATTTATTCTCCATTTTATGCCCAAATTCGTGATCAAAATCCAAGAATACCAATTTCTAGGTTTCCTACCAAAACCCTACAATTTCTACAAATGTTCATGTTTAAATCCATATATAGACCATGTATTTAACTTGCAATAGGTGGGAATCACTGACCTTGACATAGATGATGAAGATGGAGCTCCAAAAGCACCCCAAGACCGGCTCCCATGGAGAAAATGAAGTGAAAATGGCCAAAGATCCCGTTTTAAAACATATCACTGCCCAGTCCGACTCCTTCGCGAATGCGGCAACCCCTTCGCGAACGCGAAGCTCAGCCAACTCAGGCCCAGAAAACCTCCTTCGCGTTCGCGTTCCTCACGACGCGTTCGCAAAGCTTTATGACCTCACTGCTTCGCGTTTGCATACCCAGCCTCGCGTTCGCATAGACCAAACATCCTTAGGCCCAGTCCTCATTTCCTTCTACATGTTCGCGACTCCCTACTCGCGTTCGCGTAGGTTCCTCAAGTTCTTCAGCGCGTTTGTATCTCAACCTTCGCGTTCTCGAAGGCCAATCTCAACAGCCCCAAAAATTTCCTCTTCGCGAACGCGGGACTACCTTCGCGTTCGCGAAGAAGGACACCAGACACCAGCAACAACAGTTCCCAAGCAGCTCCAAATGATCTGAAACCACCCCGAAACACACCCGAGGCCCCCAGGACCCCGTCCAATCATACCAAACAGTCCCATAACATAACACAAACTTGCTCGAGACCTCAAATCACACCAAACAACATCGAAATCATGAATCGCACCGAAATTCAAACTTAATGAACTTTGCAACTTCAACTTCTACAATCGATGCCGAAACCTATCAAAAAACGTCTGATTGTCCTCAAATTTTGCACACAAGTCACATTTGATATTACGGACCTACTCCAACTTCCGGAATCGGATTCTGACCCCGATATCAAAAAGTCCACTTCCGGTCAAACTTCTCAAAGACCTTCAAATTTCTAGCTTTAGCCAAATGACTGACCTACGGACCTCCGAATCCACTTCTGGACGCGCTCCCAATACCAAAATCACTATACGGAGCTATTCCTAGACTCGGAATCCCAAACGGATATTGAGAACATTGAAATGCACTTCAACCCAAATTTATGAAATTCTTCCAAAATGCCAACTTCCACAATAGGCGTCGAAACACTCCCGGGTCATCCAAAATCCGATCCGGACATACGCCCAAGTTCAAATTCATCATACGAACCTGTTGGAACCTTCAAATCCCGATTTCAAGATCGTTTACTCAAAAATCCAACCTTAGTCAATTCTTCCAACTTAAAGCTTCCGAAATGAGAATTTTCTTTTTAAATCAACTCTGAACTTCCGAAATTTCAATTCCGACCACGTGTACCAGTCATAATACCCGAAGTGAAGTTGCTCATGGCCTCAAATTGCTGAACGATGAGCTAGATCACAAAACGACCGGTCGGGTCATTACATTCTCTCTCACTTAAACATACGTTCGTCCTCGAACGTACTAATAACTGCTCTGGGGTTGTTCGAAATCACTGTTTAATACCTCGTGCACTCATGCTGCCACAACTTAGTTGAGCACACTAGCTCGAGCCAGTCTGAAGATTCTCCCTTTTTACTTAGCCAAATAAGCCTTAGAGTCCAATTCCAACATCCAGAATTCTCTGCCTGGCATGTTCCCATCATACGAACACCGTATCAATCACTACATGATGCACTGATACATGATTGCATACCTTTGCTGAATTCACATTATGCACTGCATAACTCACATGACCATAATAACGTCCTTTGGTAACAATAGCCGAAATTCCACGAATCTGATGCTCACAATGCACCTCATGACATATATAAGTCTTGTTCCAACTCTTGCAATACCGCCACGACAGAAGAGGTGTGTCGAAATTCATAACCAACTGCAGAGTCAACAAATCATTGAATCTCTCCCTTTGACTACAATCATCACCCCATTATGAACCAAATAATGGTATTTTCTCTTTAATATACTTCATATAATCCGATCGCACTAATCCCAGATACAAAAATCTCACCCAATATAAATTGCTCAGGCAACAAGCCACTCCAGACATGACCAAAAGTCTCATATGATGCCGCAATGTGCCAATAAGCTACAAACTCGAACGTGATACATAAGGAAAACGAATCTCTGGAAGGGACTACTCAACCCACACAACTAATTAGACAACCGAAAAGGTGTTATGAACCTTCCCTAGAAAATGGAAAACAAAACACACGAAAATAGATATAGGGGACTGTAATCAACACCCCACTGTTGTGGCGTGCAACCCGATCCAAACAACATACCAAAATATCGGCCACAAGCACGCTAAGTGCATAATACCATCCCTGGTGAGACAGATAGCGCCATATGCTACAAAACTCAAGCACAACTAAGGTACGATACATGATTTGAATCTCGAGAGCCATCCTGCTAACATAGCACCATCGCTATGCGGAACCTTAACACATAAGAAATTTACCAAGTCATTTCACAACTCACACGGCAAAATATAGTATTACATGAAATAGTCGATGACGAAACGATATCCAATGACCGAATACTCCTCCATAAGGAGCGATATGTTGAAATGAACACATCCGGCCTGATATAGAACTCATATTCATATTTAAATCCATCCACATACCTCAAGCCGATTCTGATCGCACCGTACTAGGCTAATAACCTTTCAAGGATCCATAATAACCCTTTCCCCATAACACACAAGAACAACCATCATAACCGGAACAAACTTCCACAGTCCACAACCAAGTGAACTGAGCGCCCTCCAGGCATAAATTCTCGAAACAGCGATATTACCACAAGCTTCATACTTGGTTTCAATCTTTACTCAATCAAGTGACTACATGCCAATCTTACACAATCTTTCTGTGGGACACGCTCCCACGACCTTCCACACCAGGTAACAAGTCTGAACATCCATACCACCGGTCACACTAATGTTGTAAAGCATATCAAGAATCCGTAATCTGTACGTAAAGTCTCTTACACAGGACACTGATCTCAGGTGACGCTGGAGACAATACCAGCTTATTCTAAACATCTAAATTTCGTTTCCTGTTCATCCGAGCTCATGACATCCTTGTTAATACCAAACTGCAACCTCAATCCCTAATCTTTCAAATTTCATGCCGCTCACCGCACCTATCTTACCAATACGCGAGGACCCAAGAATTGCATCATAGCTCCTAAACCACTAATAGGATACACACTTCACTTTGTAGAAACCTTTTACTTTACTCGTTTCAGGAGAATCATTGCAACACATGACTGAATTCTCATAACCGTAGAATATACAAATCCTCAAGTAGTGGTCTAAACCACCATAACCCTTCCGGGATCTGCCTACACATAACAGTCCATAATACTCAAATGCATCCAAATACAATCAATTACGGCGACCATCAAGTCTCGCACATCCCGCCACAAATCACATGCATAATCTAATCACGTTGTAGGAACTGATCACTGCCACCATCATGCCAATTCAACCATGGCTAACTGATCCGACTTCTTCTAACTTATCCTTAACTTGTCTTAGAAATAATAATAACTCCAGTCAACATATAACGAACTCAATCTGCATTCATCCTGAGTGGCCTTGAATAACGAGACTATGCTTTCTCAAATCCCACGAACCATCTCATACCCCCCTTGTGCGCATATTCGCATCTTCAACTGGTATACCCATTCTGATAATTCCTCTATGAGTCTGAATTTATTTTCTCTCATTCCTCCAATACTACACCACAGACCAAAGACAATATAGAACACTCCAAGCCCCTTTTCATAATCTGCAAAAGATCGATACTCAACCATACTACTGGCTCGAAATCCTTATGCACCGCACTCTGAGATTTTTCTTTTTTGAACCCACTAGAATCATTGCTACGAGTCACCCACTTTGACCTGGTCCCGAATATAATCAACTCCAAGGCTCTGCTAGCACATGAACACTCTCTCAATAAGCACCCGATTGAATTGATTTCCTTGTACATTATATCTACACGAAATATAAACTCTAAGTCTTTCCAAATCCTGAACATGAATCGATAAGGCCAATTATAGCATACATTCCTCAAATTCTTTACCCACATCACCACTGATGACCCTCTTCCTTAGTAATAATATCCCACCAATATGCCGATAACTAGAAATCTCATAATTAGCTGACCATGCAATCCAACCGTAGGCGGCGGAACTCTCCCACTTAGCTTGAAGCTACCACTGCATAACTCTAGAACCCACCAAGATTCTTTCTTCATCGTTGAACTGATCTTGCACAAAGAACTCGCCAAATTCCTTGAAATCCTTCCATTTGACCTTTCATGAACACTCTGAATCACTAACCACATTCACATATTCGACATCTTGCCGGATAACCAGTAGAATTCTTTCGTGACAGTCCCATCAACACCACGCAACCACTAACCTGCTCATAGGAGATAACCCACCTGTGGAAATTCCATGCCGACATCATCCAATGCCGCTGCACTAGGTACAATAACTATGAAATCAGTAACCCATCTTGAGCCTGTGCTCATTCACCAGTTGTACAGGTCCGTTCACTCATTGACATCAACTAAAGGTGCGGCAATACATTCCAATCCAAAGTCATGTTGTATCCTTCTTCATATCAAGAAACCCCCTCCTGTCACACCCAATCTTCCTCAATATAGCAGCCAATATTCCAAATTAAGTCCGTAGACCTAGTAACGGTCCATCATGAATCCCAAATCACTCTAAACTTTCTCAAGGCGTGTAGTCATCCTACCACAGAACCCACATGCTACTCTTCCACTCTCCCACTTTGGTCAAACTCACTCCTTTAAGTAACTACACGACTCCTGTTTCTCACGCTTGGCCGTCTATAAGTTTATCCCCCGCAAGGCACCTCCCACGTGCCCTTCCTCACCCTTCGCTGCCCAGTTGTTGCCTTAAATCAAAATCTACCTCTGTAGCACTTGAACCGATAGATTGCTACCAACTTTAAACCTTTCTGGAATTCATCTTTCTCGAGCCATCAATACCAGGAATGCCGATTCGATCCTGAACCCATGCATACTACGACCTCTGACAGCCACTTTCTCAGTACCATTTATAATACTCTGCCCCAAGGCGAATTGAAGGAAACCATAACATCGACGAACTTAACACATTATAACCAATCAAGGACGATGATGCCACATCACAGGCGAAGATTCCTCCATGCTCGAAAATATCGAGTCCCACTACTCCATTAACCCAAGTCTAAACATTCTTAGTTTGGTCGCCTTTCCTTCGTCGGAAGTAAAATACCAAATATGAATCATACACTGAGTAAACCTCCTTTCAAGTCATTCGCTGCCCTGAGACATAGGCAAGCATCCTACCTTCACATCAATACTGTGCGATAAGAACTCATGAGCATCATAGCAACATATGCATAGCCTCAAAGCTCTCAGAAGTACAGCTACTGGGCTGAAATGACAAAATATCCTTCCACAAGGCGACGACAATAGCCCAATCAACTACGTAGGGAGAAACATCCCGCACCACATCTGTAGTACCATAACAATTCCTCAATTCCCGATTTATAACCAGAGCTTCACGTCGCATAAGATTGAATGAGAAAGAGATGAAAGCATAAGCCTCAAAGGAATCAAATTGCACTATGAGGAATCAAGAAGGAAAGTGCTCCTAACAGCCCTGTAGCCTCTCGAAGATAAGTACAGACGTCTCCGTACAAATCCGCAAAACTATACTAGACTCGCTCATGACTCATGAGACCTAAGTAAACCTAGCTCTCTGATACCATGTTGTTACGACCCAAAATCCATAAAGGTCGTGAGGGCGCCGGCCTCCACTGTCAGGCAAGCCAACACTAAATAGTTAATTAAATCCTCATTTTAATATTTTTAAAATTGTAAATTTACTTCATTTTATCTAGTAAAAGATGAATTTACAAAATAAATAACAATGTTTTCCAATTCCAATAGTGAACATCCCATAATCATCCCAGAACCCGGTGTCACAAGTGCATGAGACTTTTCTAGAAATTTAAGATAAAATACAATAACTGTCCGGAATAAAACTTGGACACGAAAGAAAATACAATACTCTGAAGGAGAC
This sequence comes from Nicotiana otophora, assembly GCA_000715115.1. Taxonomy (NCBI): domain Eukaryota; kingdom Viridiplantae; phylum Streptophyta; class Magnoliopsida; order Solanales; family Solanaceae; genus Nicotiana; species Nicotiana otophora. The sequence goes on along the minus strand of AWOL01S0001838.1, from coordinate 16,754 downwards.
TCTGCTGGTTGCAGTGCATCGTATAGAATGCAGCTCACCTAAGTCCTTGCCATAACCGCGCCTTTGCGCCCACAAGGCCGCTAAACATATGTTTACCTACACAAAAATGTGCAGCAAGTGTAGTATGAGTACGTAAATCAACGCGTACCCAGTAACTATCCCGCCTAACCCCGAAGAAGTAGCGACGAGGGGTCGACTTCGACACTTACTATGGGCTATAAATGGGATATCAATGATATAATTATGTATGGATTATATAAACGATTGCAAGCTCAATATTCTGAAGTAAGTAAGCAGTTCTTTCATAATTAAGAAATCTCCAAATTTATCTCCCATTATTTAACAATTTAACTCGGGGCGAGAAGGCAATATCATTATTTATAAATTTCAAGGCAAGAAATACAAGCATGAGCAAATCATGCTGAGGTCGTACGGATCGATCCAATAAATATTTAAACTGTGCACTGCCAGAGGGTCGAATGGCGCGAACCATAGATGCATCTATTTAATCTGCCGAGGCGTTCGGCCCGTTCCATAAAGATAAACACATTCAAATAGTCAATAAAGACTTCATCAAGAGGGAATTATCCAAGGAAAGGGCAATTGCTCTTTTAACAGTCAAGAAGTGATGTTTAGCTTTTTAGAAAGTTTATTTACCAAGTTCGATATGATTTAGGCATTTTAAATTGACAACAAGGTTGCGAATATTACAAGCGGAGCATGCTTTTGGGTCCTAGACTACCCGGACTTAAGCATAATAGTAGCTGTGCATGGACTCTCATTACCTCGTGCATACGTAGCCCCCGCAAATAGGAGCACATATTGATTTATTTCACCTATGGGGTAAATTTCCTCTTACAAGGTTAGAAAGGAGACATACCTTACTCCGAAATTCCATAACCGGCTCCAAGGCCGCTCTGACAATTCAAATCGATGCCCGTCGTGCCCGGATTCCGAAAATATTCGAAGATAAACTTTACCCATAACCCCACGAACTCAAATATATAATTTATTCTCCATTGCATGCCCAAATTCATGATCAAAATCCAAGAATACCATTTTCTAGGTTTCCTACCAAAACCCCACAATTTCTACAAATTTCCATGTCTAAATGCATATATAAACCATGTATTTAACTTGTAATAGGTGAAAATCACTTACCTTGACATAGATGATGAAGATGGAGTTCCAAAATCGCCCCAAGACCGGCTCCCATGGAGAAAATGAAGTGAAAATGGCCAAAACTCCCGTTTTAAAACATCTCACTGCCCGGTCCAACTCCTTTGTCACGAATGCGGCAACCCCTTCGCGTTCGCGAAGCTCAGCCAACCCAGGCCCAGAAAACCTCCTTCGTGTTCGCATTCCTCACGACGTGTTCGTGAAGCTTTCGCCATCACTGCTTCGCATTCGCATATCCAGCCTCGCGTTCGCATAGGCCAAACATCCTCAGGCCCAGTCCTCATTTCCTTCTACGCGTTTGCGACTCCCCATTCGCGTTAGCGTAGGTTCCTCAAGTTCTTCACCGCATTCGTGTCTCAACCTTCGTGTTCATGAAGGCCAATCTCAACAGCCCCAAAATTTTCCACTTCGCGAACGCGGGACTTCCTTCGCGTTCGTGAAGAAGGACACCATACACCAGCAACAACAGTTCCCAAGCAGCTCCAAATGATCCGAAACTATCCCGAAACACACCCGAGGCCCCCGGGATCCCGTCCAATCATACCAAACATTCCCATAACACAACACAACTTGCTCGAGACCTCAAATCACACCAAACAACATCAAAATCATGAATCACACCCCAATTCAAACTTAATGAACTTTGAAACTTCAACTTCTACAATCGATGCCAAAACCTATCAAATCACGTCCGATTGTCCTCAAATTTTGCACACAAGTCACATTTTACATTACAAACCTACTCCAACTTCCAGAATCGGATTTCGACCCCGATATCAAAAAGTCCACTTCCGATCAAACTTCTCAAAAACCTTCAAATTTCTAACTTTAGCCAAATGACCTACGGACCTCCGGATGCGCTCCCAATACCCAAATTACTATACGGAGCTATTCCCAGACTCGGAATCCCAAACGGACATTGAGAACATTGAAATGCACTTCAACCCAAATTTATGAAATTCTTCCAAAATGCCAACTTTTACAATAGGTGCTGAAACGCTCCTGGATCATCCAAAACTCGATCCGGACATACGCCCAAGTTCGAATTCATCATACAACCTGTTGGAATCTTTAAATCCTGATTCCGAGATCGTTTACTCAAAAATCCAACCTTAGTCAATTCTTACAACTTAAAGCTTCTGAAATGAGAAATTTCTTTTCAAATCAACTTTGAACTTCCGAAATTTGAATTCCGACCACGCGTACCGATCATAATACATGAAGTGAAGTTGCTCATATCCTCAAACTGCTGAACGATGCGCTAGAGCTCAAAACGACCGGTCGGGTCGTTACAAGTAGTCTTAAATAAGGCGTACAGGCCTGCCCCATTAGTAGGTGATGATTATCTATGAAAGAAGGCTTTTAAGAATGAAAAAAATCTTATCTTAAGGATATAGAGCAAGTCAAGAGGGCGAGGCTCCTAGCAATGGGGAAAATGGGAGTGGGTAAGCGGGCTCTCCTTTCCACCACGGAAAGATCTGAAAGAGAAAGAGATAGACTGGTTGTGGCCGAAAAGAGAGGTTCTTTCTTTCTTCATTCAAGTAAGAAAAAGATGGGATGCTCGCATACATGCTATGTATATCATCATATGGATAGGCTAGCTCTTTAATCTTACTTATTCCACCCATGGATCTCTGATATTCTTCTCATTGAAAGTACCTCCCTCTTATTGACCAGGTAAACTTCATATGAAAAGCTTTTGAAAGCTCTTGAAAATGTCTTGTAGTAGGAGGACCCAAAGTGACGGGTACACTAAGGAAGGGAAGTTGCTTGCTTGTTTGGTGTGTTTGGAACCAGGTTGTTAAAGGATAGGATAGATCATAATGTACACTATGTTTTCGAGTCGGAGAGCCTTTCCTCTTTTACTTCACATACCGCTTAAGCTTGGTTTACTTTGGTTTGAATATAAACTAAAATAAGCGGCGTTTATTCAAAAAAAGGGAATCGAAGGTTTCCTTGTTTAGTATTGACGATTGACTGAGCATGCTTTGGCAGCTCGTGGTGGAGTACTCTCTGACGGATTCGCTCTATTATTGCCTCCTGTTCTTGAGGGAGTGATCAGGATTAAGCCAATTCAATCAGTAAGAAAAGAAATATTACATAAAGAGTGAAATTCCATAAAACATGTTTCACAAAGCACATGTTGAATAAATGAGGACAAAGCGATTGATCCAGTTGAGAGCATAGCGTAAGAGACAGGTAAGATGACCGTCAAAGTCCTACAAATGAAGACTTGGACCTATCAACGAAAAGTCCTACGACACATGAGCGAGATTCTCTAAAAAGCGAAGGTCGTTGGTGGCCAAGAGGGGCCACTTGGAGACTTAGGATCTCGGCAGGAAATGCGAAGGTTGCCATCCTATAGAAAAAGTGTCACGACCCAATTTCACCTATAGGTTGTGATGGCGCCCAACACTACAGCTAGGCAAGCCAACTTAATAAATTAAGCATATATTGACAAAATTTAAAACCAAAAAAAATAATAAAACCCAAATTCTACCATTTTGTGTGCCAAGACCTGGTGTCACAAGTGTATGAGCATCTAGTAGATTATACAAAACCTCAAATACTATCTGAAATAAAAATAGACAGAATGAAAATACAAGGAGAGACACTAGTAGCTGCAGAACGGCTCAGAAAGTGCAGCTCACCACTATGCCCCTGGATAACGTGGGTGTAAGACGATAGGTCCCCCACTAGTACTTGCCTGAGGTCCTACACAAAAAAATAATATGTGCAACAAGTACATCATGAGTACGAAAATAACGTGTACCCAGTAAGTATCAAGCCTAATCTCGAAGTGGTAGAGACGAGATAGCCGACTTTGATACTCATTATGGGTTAATAATAATAATTGGAATAAATTATAATTATTCAAATCAGCATGGTTCATACAGTTAACAATAATTTTATTCAATTAGCAGAAATAATAAGAATCCTTCAAATGCAACAATTCTTTCAATTTATTAATTAAATCATGCAATTTCAATAAAACTTCTAATTTATCAAATAGCTTTACAAGCTGCAATTTAATTTCAATAAATTTTCAATTTATCAATTAGTCTCATTTACAGAAATAACAATAATTTCTTAACAAGCAAGAATAATAATTCATTAAATTCTAAAGATTTCCAATTTATCAATTAGCTTCGCAAGCTGAAATAAATTATTAAGGTATCGTGTAATTATTATTATTAAGCACAATTTCTGCCGAGGACGTACGGTCCGATCCAGAGTATCGTGTACACTGTCGAGGGACGTGCGGCACGATCCATAGATGCATCTATCCTGCCGAGGCGTTCGACTCGCTCCACAAGAAAGGAGGACATTTTCTTATGTACTTCCGGAAGGAGAGTATATTTATTATAAGATAAATTCGGAAGGAAGAACAATTTCTTTTGACAATTAATTAATTTAATCAGAAAATAAAACCTATGAATTTCCCATCCTTTAATATTTTTATCTAATAATTCACAACATATATATAAATATATCAAATAATATTAATTAAACAAGGAATACAATTTACACAAATAATTCATGCTTTGAGTCCTAAATTACCCGGACTTTAGCAATAATAGTAGCTACGCATAGACTCTCGTCACCTCGTGCGTACGTAGCCCCCGCAATTATCAACAATTATTCAATTTAATCCCTATGGGGTAATTTTCCCCTCACAAGATTATACAAGAGACTTACCTCATCTTGCTCTAATTTAATCCACTAGAAGGCCTTTTCCACGATTATCTAACTCTGTCTGGCTCGAATCTAGTCAAAATAATTTGATACAATCACTAAAAATTATTAAAATCAATTCTATAAGAAAATACTACTTTTTCAATAGTAATTCCGAAATTAATTAAATATTCGTCAGTGGGATCCACGTCTCGGAATCCAGAAAAAATTAGGAAATATGAACACCCACTCAACCACGAGTCTACCCATACCAAAATCACTAAATTTCGATAACAATTCGGCCCTCAAATCCTCAAATCTATCCAAGAGGGTTTTCAAACTTTTCCAACTCAATTCACCAATTAAATGATAAAAATAGTGATGGATTCGGATAATTTAACCAATATTGAGTTAAGAACACTTACCCCGTTGTTTTCTCTGAAAATCTCCAAAACCTCGCCTAAATCCGAGCTCCAAATCGTTAAAAATGGAAAATGGGACAAAGTCCCATTTTCAGAACTTAAACTCTCTGCCCAGTGATTTCTTCTACGTGATCGCGAACTTCCTCACACGATCACGTAGCACAAATTTTCCTGCCTAAACAATAACCCTATGCGATCGCGGAATGTCCCACGCGATCGCAAAGTATAGTCTCCGCAAGCCTACGCGATCGCGAGCCTCCTCATGCGATCGCGAAGCATTAAGCGCGTGGTCAGCTTCTGCTTCGTTTCCTCTCTGCAAACGTAGCCTTAGCCACGCGTTCGCATAGCAAAACTGAATCAAACCTACGCGATTGCGGGCTTGCCCACGTGATCGCATAGAACAAATTCTCAGCTGCCAAATTAAGCCTACGCCATCGCAACCCAATCCACGCGATCGCGCATAAGGAAATCAGAAGAAAATTTCCAGCAGCTATCAACAATGTTCCAAAAGCCAAAAATGATCCGTTAGTCGTCCGAAACTCACCCGAGCCCCTCGATACCTCAACCAATTATACCAACAAGTACTAAAACATCATACGAACTTAGTCGAAACCTCAAATCACATCAAATAACGGTTAAACCATGAATCATCCTCCAATTCAAACTTAATGAAACTTACAATTCCCAACTTCTTCCTTCGGTACCGAAACCTATCAAATCAAGTCCGATTTACCTCAACTTTTTCACACAAGTCATAAATGACATAACGGAGCTATGAAAATTTTCAGAACTAGATTCCGACTCCGATATCAAAAAGTCAACTCCCCGGTCAAACTTCCAAACTTAAATTCCTATTTTAGCCATTTCAAACCTAATTTAACTACGGACTTTCAAATAAATTTTCGAACACGCTCCTAAGTCTAAAATCACCATACGGAGCTGTTGGAATGGTCAAAATTCTATTCTGCGGTCGTTTTCTCAAAATATTGGCCGAAGTCAAACTTAGCACTTTAAGGCCAACTTAAGGAACCAAGTATTTCGGTTTCAACCCAAACACTTCCAAATCCCGAACCAACCATTCCCGCAAGTCATAAATCATTAAAAGCACATACAGAAAGTTTTATTTTAGGGAAGGAGGTTCTAAAAGTTAAAATGACTGGTTTGGGTCATTACAAAAAGAGTATGTAATATAGATTTTTCAGAAAGGTTTAAATAAGACAAAGGAGTTTTCATAATTTAATTTTTTTGATCATAAATAATCGCTAACTAGAATTTGGTTCTTTTGAGAGATACGATCGGAGAAAAGGATTGGGGATTCAGTGGTGTGATGTTAATAGGTTCTAGGGTATGCTGGGATTTGCAAAAAGCATTACCTTACGATGTTCATGACCAATTGGATCCTGACATAACAGTAGGTACCAGAGGCGATCGCAGGAGTGATCTTTAAGAGCATGCTTTCGAGTCACCCGGTGAATTTACCAACCCTATTCGACTTCATCGCTACGCCCCTTACCTCTTCATTGGAGAAGGTTGACTATAGAGGGTTCCCCCTTAATTCAAGCGGACTCGACACCAATGGGGTAGGATTGGTCATCTTCTAGCTTACTCTGCTAGAACTATTATGACTTCCATGTCACTAAAACCTAGTGAAGAGGGAAAATAAGATCAAAATGTATGACTTTTTTAACTTCTAATTCTATTTCCAAATACCCTGAAAAAAGAAAAGAAAGCAGCAAGTGAAGAGATAAGGCCTCTCATTTCCATTAGGGCAGATGCATTCCTATTGTAACGGCGATGGAGGGTGCCTCTAAGTCACAGTGTCTTAGTCAGTTATTCTCACAGTTCAGATAAGATTCGTACCGAGTTGGGTTAGGTCTCTGAAAGCATGGTTCTAAGTTTCACGCGCTCTAAGACCGGCCCACGCGTGGTTAGGAAGATTGGCCGCAATTTGAGCGGTACCACTTTTGGATGGGGGAATCAGAATAGGCTATCATTGTTCTAGAAGAGTAAGCGTAGCTGGCACGTTGAACCATGTCTGTTAAGGGTGAAAGATAGGCATATGTATTTGCATGACCCCTGCAGATTTAACCCTATCTATACCTGGAGCCACTCCTCTAGCTGTCCTGCCACCATGCCGCTGAACGGAAGCTCGTGTAGAAGGCTTTCTTCTTGCTGTTTTGTTTGCGCTTTCGAATCCGCTTTTGTAAAGAAAGGAGAAGAGAGAGGTGTCGCCTCTTCCAATTCAGAGGTCTCTGCCCAGTGATTTCTTCTACGCGATCGCGAACTTCCTCACGCGATCGCGTAGCACAAATTTTACTTCCCAAATATAACCCTACGCGATCGCGGAATGTCCCACGCGATCGCGAAGCACAGTCTCTGCAAGCCTACGCGATCGTGAGCCTCCTCACGTGATCGCGAAGCATTAAGCGCGTGGTCAGCTTCTGCTTCGTTTCCTTTTCGCGAACGCAGCCTTAGCCACGCGTTTGCATAGCACAACTGAATCCAACTTATGCGATCGCGGACTTGCCCACAAGATCACATAGAACAAATTCTCAGCTGCCAAATTAAGCCTATGAGATCGCAACCCAATCCACGCGATCGCGTATAAGGAAATCAGAGGAAAATTTCCAGTAGCTATCAACAATGTTCCAAAAGCCAAAAATGATCCGTTAGCCGTCCGAAACTCACCCAAGCCCCTCAGGACCTCAACAAATTATACCAACAAGTCCTAAAACATCATACAAACTTAGTCGAAATCTCAAATCATATCAAACAATGCTAAAACCACGAATCATCCTCCAATTCTAGCTTAATGAAACTTACAATTTCCAACTTCTTCATTCGGTACCTAAACCTATCAAATCAAGTCCGATTGACCTCAAATTTTGCACACAAGTCATAAATGACATAACGGAGCTAAGAAAATTTTCAGAATTGGATTCTAACTCCGATATCAAAAAATCAACTCCCCGGTCAAACTTCCAAACTTAAATTCCTATTTTAGCCATTTCAAGCCTAATTTAACTACGGACTTTCAAATAAAATTCCGAACACGCTCCTAAGTCCAAAATCACCATACAGAGCTGTTGGAATCGTTAAAATTCTATTCCGGGGTCATTTTCTCAAAATGTTGACCGAAGTCAAACTTAGCACTTTAAGGCCAACTTAAGGAACTAAGTGTTCCGGTTTCAACCCAAACACTTCCAAATCACGAACCAACCATCCCCGCAAGTCATAAATTATTAAATGCACATACGGGAAGTTTTATTTTAGGGAAGGGGGTTCTAAAAGTTAAAATGACCGGTTGGGCCATTACATTCTCCACCTCTTAAACAAACGTTCGTCCTCGAACAGGTTTAGAATAGTACCTGGAGTGCTGAATAAGTGTGTATATCTGCTCCGCATGTCTTTCTCGGCCTCCCAAGTCGCTTCCTCGACTGGTTGGCCACTCCACTGGACCTTTACTGCAGAAATCCTCTTGGACCTCAACTGGCAAACTTATTTATCAACAATGGCAAATGGCTCTTCTTCATAACCCAAACTCTTATCTAGCTGAACTGTGCTGAAGTCCAACACATGTGATAGGTTGGCATGATACTTCCGGAGCATAGATACATGGAACACCGGATGAAATCCCGATAGACTGGGAGGCAATGCAAGCTCATAAGCAACCTCTCCAACTTGTCTCAACACCTTAAATGGGCCTATAAACCTTGGGCTCAACTTGCCCTTCTTCCCGAATCTCATAATTTCCTACATCGGCGAAATCTTCAAGAGAACTTTTTCACCTACCATAAATGATAAATCACACGCTTTCTGATCCGCGTAACTCTTCTGTTTGGACTGTGCTGTACGAAGTCGCTCTTGAATCAACTTTACCTTTTCCAAGGTATCCCTTACCAAATCAGTACCATATAACTTAGCCTCACCGGGCTCAAACCATCCGATAGGTGAACGATATCGACGGCCATATAAATCCTTAAATGGAGCCATCTCGATGCTGGATTGGTAACTGTTATTATAAGCAAACTCGGCCAAAGGCAGGAAATGATCCCACTGACCTCCAAAGTCAATCACACATACCCTGAGCATACCCTCCAAAATCTGAACTGTCCGCTCTGACTGCCCGTCGGTCTGCGGATGAAAGGGTGTGTTGAGCTCTATACGGGTCCCTAATTCACTCTGTACTGCTCTCTAGAAATGTGAAGTAAACTGAGGGCCTCTATCTGATATGATGGAAATTGGCACACCGTGCAACCGAACTATATCTTGAATATAAATTTAGGCCAAACTCTCTAAAGTATACGTAGTCACAATAGGAATAAAATGTTCCGACTTGGTCAACCTGTCAACAATCACCCAAACTGCATCAAACTTCCTCAAGGTCCGTGGCAACCCAACTACAAAGTCTATAGTAATTCGTTCCTAATTCCACTATGGTATAGTCATCTACTGAAGTAGGCAACCTGGCCTCTGGTGCTCATATTTAACTTGCTGGCAATTTAGACACCTAGCTACATACTCAACAATGTCCTTTTTCATTCGTCGCCACCAATAATGCTGCTCAAATCACGATACATCTTCGTACCATCTGGATGAATAGAATACCGAGAACTGTGTGCCTCCTCTAGGATCTTTTTCCTTAGTCCATCCACATTAGGAACACATAGACGATACTCGAGTCGTAGAACACCATCCGCTCTAATAGTAACTTCCTTGGCACCACCTCGTAGTACCGTTTCTCGAAGCACCATCAAGTGTGGATCATTATGCTGGTGAGCCTTGATCTGCTCAAATAGTGAAGATTGAGCTACGACACATGCAAGAACTCGAGTGGGCTCTAAAATATCCAGCCACACAAGTCTGTTGGCCAAGGACTGGATATCCAAAGCTAATGGCCTCTCTTCTACTGAAATGAAAGCCAAACTA
>AWOL01S0001835.1:6227-17173 GCA_000715115.1 Nicotiana otophora | reverse complement strand
ATGTCAGGTGTAAGAGACCTTGTGTATTGATTTGTGGATTCTTGGTATGCTTTACAGCATTAGAGTAACCGGTAGCATAGATGTGCAGACTTGTTACTTGGTGCGGAAGGTCGTGAGAGCATGTCTCACGGAAAGATTGTGTAAGAGTGGCATGTAGTCACTTAATTGAGTGAAGATTGAAACCAAGTATGAAGATTGTGGCAATATCGCCAATTCGAGAATTTATACCTGGAGGGCGCTCGGTTCATTTGGCTGTGGACTGCAGAAGTTTGTTCTGGTTATGATGGTTGTTCTTGTGTGTTATGGGAAAAAGGGTCATTTTGGATCCTTGAAGGGTTATTAGCCTAGTATGGTGCGATCAGAATTGGCTTGAGGTTTGTGGATGGATTTAAATATGAATATGGACTCTATATCAGGCCGGATGTGTTCATTCAGCATAGTGCTCCTTATGGAGGAGTATTCGGACGTTGGATGTCGTTTCGTCGTCGGCTATTACATGTAATAATATATTGTGTTGTGTGAGTTGAGAAACAGCTTGATAAATTTCTTGTGTGTTGAAGTTCCGCGTAACGATGGTATTATGTGAGCAGGATGGCTCTAGAGATTCAAATCATATATCACACCTTAGTTGTGCTTGAGTTTTGTAGCGTATGAAGTTGTCGGTCCTTTCAAGGATGGTATTATGCACTTAGCGTGCTTGTGTCCGATATTTGTATATTTTGTAAGTAGTGAGCATTCTAGCTCGGTAAGTATTTCCTTATAGATTTATTTTGTGAGGATCGGGTGGCACGCCGCCACGGGTATGTTGTTTGGATCGGGTTGCATGCCGCAACAGTGTGATGTTGAGTACAGTCCCCTATATTCTATTTTGTGTGTTGTGTGTCCCATTTTCTGAGGAAGGTTCATGACACTTTTTCAGTTGTTTAATTAGTCACGTGGGTTGAGTAATCCTTTCCAGAGTTCATTTTTCTTATGTATCGCAATCGAGTCTGCAGCTTATTAGCTCATTGTGGCGTCAAATGAGGCTTTTTGATCGTGTCTGAGGTGGCTTATTGCCTGAGCATCTCATACTGGGTGAGACAAGATTATTGGATCCGAGATCTGTGCGATCGGATTATATGAAGTATAATAAATAGCAAATACCATTATTTGGTCCATAATGAGGCAATGATTCTTGTCAGAAGGAGAAACTCAATAATTTGTTGACTCGGCAGTTGGTTATGAATTTCTACACATTTCTTCCACCGTGGAAGCATTTCAAGAGTTGGAACAGGACTTATATGTATCATGAGGTGTGTTGTGAATATCAGATTCGTGGAATTTCGGCTATTGTTATCAGGGGATGTTATTATGGTTATGTGAATGGTGCGGTGCATGGTCTAAATTCAACAAAGGTATGCAATCCAGTATTGGGGCGTCGTATAGTGATTGATACGGTATTCGTAGGTTAGAAACAGGCATGATGGGGAATTCTGGATGTTAGAATTGGGCTCTAAGGCCTTAATTGCCTAAATAAGGGGGAGAATCGTCAAATTTGCTCGAACTAATGTGCTCAATTGGGTGTGATAGCACGGGTACGTGCTCGAAGTGTTGAACTGTGATTTTGGACAACTCCGGAACAGTCCTTAGCACGTTCGAGGACGAACGTATATTTAAGTGGGAGAGAATGTAACGACCCAACCGGTTGTTTTGACTGTTAGAACCCCGTTCCCTAAAATAAAATCTTCGTATGTGCTTTTAATAATTTATGACTTGTGGGGATGGTTGGTTCGGGATTTGGAAGTGTTTGGGTTGAAATCGGAACACTTGGTTCCTTAAGTTAGCCTTAAAATGCCAAGTTTGACTTCGGTCAACATTTTGAAAAAATGATCCCGGAATAGAATTTTGACGATTCCAACAGCTCCGTATGGTGATTTTGGACTTAGGAGCGTGTTCGGAATTTTATTTGGAAGTCTGTAGTTAAATTAGGCTTGAAATGGCTAAAATAGGAATTTAAGTTTGGAAGTTTGACCGGGGAGTTGACTTTTTGATATCGGTGTCGGAATCCAGTTCTGAAAATTTTCATAGCTTCGTTATGTCATTTATGACTTATGTGCAAAATTTGAGGTCAATCGGACTTAATTTGATAGGTTTCAACATCAAATGTAGAAGTTGGAAATTTTAAGTTTCATTAAGCTTGAATTGGAGTATAATTCGTGCTTTAACCATCGTTTTATGTGATTTGAGGTTTCAAATAAGTTCGTATGATGTTTTAGGACTTGTTGGTATATTTAGTTGAGGTCCCGAGGGCCTCGAGTGAGTTTCGGATGGTTAACGAATCAAAAGTTGGACTTAAAACAGCTATTGTAATTTTTCACCTCTGCTGGAAATTCTGGCCCAAGATCGAGCCCAAGATCGAGCCTAAGATCGAGGCCCAGGATCGAGACCCAAGATCGAGGCCATGATCGAGGGTCATGATCGAGAGCCATGATCGAAGACAAAGGCTCGAGGGCTATGATCGAAGCCACAATCGAGACCAAGGATCGAGGCCATGATCGAGGCCGAGGATCGAGGTCATGATCGAAGACCTAGGCTCGAGGGCCATGTTCGAACCACAATCGAGGCCGAGGATCGAGGACATGATCGAGGGCTGCCTGGGCAGAATTATAAAGAAGGGCATTCGTTTCATTCGCTATTTTTGACAAGTTGGAGCTTAAGCAGAGGCGATGTTTGATAGATTTTCAAGGAAAGACATTGGGGTAAGTGATTCTAACTCGGATTTGGTCAATATACACGAATATATCATTATTTTCACCATTTAATTAGTGTTTTGAGATTGAAATTTGGGAAAATTTTAGAAATCTCATAGAAAGGATGTTTTGAGATTTCGGTATCGATTCAGAGTCGGATTTGAGTGAAACTAGTATGGTTGGACTCGTAATTGAATGGGTTGTCGGATTTTGTATGTTTCGACGGATTTCAAGATGTGGGCCCCACAGGCGATTTTTGAATTAATTTCGGATTTTTATTGAAAAATATAGTATTTTCTTATAGAATTGATTCCTTTAATTTTGGTGATTGTATCGAATTATTTTGGTTAGATTCGAGCCAATCAAAGTTGGATAATCGAGGAAAAGGCCTACTAGTGGATTAAATTGGAGCAAATTGAGGTAAGTCTCTTGTCTAATCTTGTGAGGGGAGGAAAATTACCCCATAAGGAATTGAATTAATAATTGTTGCTAATTGTGGGGGCTACGTACGCACGAGGTGATGAGAGTCCGTGCGTAGGTACTATAAATGCTAAAATCCTAGTAGTTTAGGACACAAAGCATGAATTACTTGTGCAAATTGTATTCTTTGTTTAAATAATATTATTTGTTATATATATATATATATATATATATATATATTATGAATTGTTAGGTAAAAATATTAAAAGATGGAAATCTCACATGCTCAATTTTCTGTTTAAGTTAATTAATTGTTAAGAGAAATTGTTCTTCCTCTCGAATTTATCTTGTAATAAATATACTCTCCTTCCGGAGGTACATAAAAAAATGTCCTCCTTTGTTGTAGAGCGGGCCGAACACCTGCAACTATGGATCGTGCCGCACGTCACTCGGCATTGTACACGAAACTCTGGATCGGGCCATACGACCTCGGCAGAAATCGTGCTTAATAATAATAATTACACGATACTTTGATAGTTTATTGCAGCTTGCGAAACTAATTGATAAATTGGAAATTTTATTGGAATTGAAGGAATTTAATTAATAGATTGAGAATTGTTTCATTTGAAGGAATTTGATTGATAAATTAGAAATTATTGAAAATTGAAAGAATTAATTATCTCTGCTTGTTAAGGAAATTATGATTATTCCTGTAAATGAGGCTAATTGATAAATTAGAAATTTATTGGAATTGAAGGAATTTAATTATTTCTGTTGTTCAATAAAAATTATTGTTAACTCTGTGAATCACGTTGATATAAATATTTCTATTTTCATGATTATTTAATATTATTGACCCATAGTGAGTGTCAAAGTCGGCCATCTCGTCTCTACCTCTTCGAGATTAAGCTTGATACTTACTGGGTATACGTTATTTTCGTACTCATACTGCACTTGCTGCATATTTTATTGTATAGGTACATATATGTCTAGCGACCTTGTGGGCGCATAGGTGTGGTTAATAATTGTGGGGACATAGGTGAGCTGCATTCTATATTACGATCCGCAGCTAATAGAGTCTCCTTCAGAGTTATTATATTTTCCTGTCTAATTTGTATTCTGGACAGATGCTGTATTTTATTTTAAATTCCCTAGTAAATGCTCATGCACTTGTGACACCGGGTTTATGGGAATAGTTGTGAATTGTTTAGAAATTTAGTTGCTAAAAATATTTATCATTTACTCTATGAGTTTTATCTTTACTATTTCATTGAAGAAATTTTGATTTCAAAAATACTAGGTAATTAAGTTAATTGATTATGGTTAGCTTGCTGACAGTAATGTTCGACGCCATTACAGCCTTAATGGATTTTGGGTCGTAACATATAAGGAATGAATAATAAAGAGAGAAAAAAAAATATCTAAAAATGTAGAAGGATAAGACTTATTTGAATTTGAGATTAAAAAAATAAAGTCGTAGTAACAATTTTGTTTAAAATAATATAATTTAACATACTCAAACAAGACAGATCACAACGTTATATGTTTAGTATTCCTTAGTATTGACCGTAAAATATAATACAAGTGTCAAAATTATGGGGTTGAGTTATTACAGATATAGAAAAAGAAAACATATTATGCACCGAGATTTGAAAAATGGTTTCATCTCCTACGTCTTAATTAATATCAAATAATTATTTATAATTTCTATATAGAAGGTTTAATTTTAAGGTTATTTGCACATAATTCAAATAATTCAAATTATTGTTTGACATGGATTATGTCCGCACATCGTGCGGTTACTAATACTAGTTATATTAAAAGGCGGGTAGTGAAGCATAAAGTTAAGCTAAGTGGCATATTGAGAAAATGCCACTTGGCAATTTTAAGACATAATCTAAATAGATTTTGGAAAAAATCTAATAAAAATTATCAATAATTTTTTTGAATTGATACCTATATTATATACCCATAAATGGTGCATTTCATCAATTAAACACTAAAGCATGTCAATCGCATGAGATCTAATGTTAAATGTAAATTAAGATTTTGTTACTAATTGATCTAAATGTTTTTTCCATGTTAACTAAAACACGAACAGAAAAGAATCAATCAAATTAATAAAAAATGAAGGGTCTAAAAGTGGATATTTATACTCCTAATATAGACAAAAATTAAATATTTTTGAATAATAAAATAAAATTTAAAAATAAAAAGTAATTTAGGAGTAAGAAAGATATATATATTATATTAAAAGGAGAGCAGTGAACAAGAATATTAATCCAAGTGACAAGGTAATAAAAACTCATTAACAATTTAATAATAAAATAGTGCATAGTATAATATAAAAAATAATAAACATAAAGGTATTCAATAACCATATGATTCATTTGTTAATAGGTATTAAGAAATAAGACGAGGTACAGTTGAATTGTTTTTTTTTTTTTAGCTTGACATGGCTATTTAAAAATTAGTTGTCAAGAATGTCGAGCACTTCTTATTCAGTAGCAAGAAATGAATCATAAAGATTAGATCAATTTTAAAATTTTGTGAATAAAAGAGTACAAAAGTTGCATCGAGGAAATTATTTTTTCCTGGCAACATAAATTTCCACACTGCTATATCGGGAAATTAATTTTATACATAAGTAGATGTTTCTCCGATAAACTACAAATGAAGATGAATTGACAAGAACAAATCCTTTAACGTTAATCTCACCAAAATAACGAAAGAGACATTACGAAAAATATAAAATATCAGATAAATGATAGATAGACTACTAAATATTTAGATATGTGTTAAAGCATAATCGGTCTTTAAGAATTATTATAAGAGGAGAGTAGCCGAATTCGATAAAAATATTAAGTCATGTGACAAGCTATTAAAAAGTCACATAGTAAATTTTAGACAATATTAATTGGCATTATAACAAATTTGGGTGTGATTAGTTTTTGAATTAAGTGAAATTATTTTTTAATCTAAATTAAAAGATAAAATATGCGAGTTAGAGTATAGTTAGTTTTTGAATTTCAGTTAAAACAATATCCATTAGCAAATTAAACCCATGTTGTTCATGGGTAACAATGAGCTTTTTGTTTCACAAAAATAAAACTCTATTTTCTATAATAATGAGAACAAATTGTTGAAAAATAATTGCTTTGTCTTCAACACAATCGTTTTTTGAAAACTTATTTTTGGGAATAAAAAATATAAGAAAAGAATATGTATATGCATTAAAAAATAAACAATGGCGTGGATCTTTTATTATCAAGAACTTTTAATAGTTATATCTTTAGAATAATTCAATATTACATTTAGAATAAAGTATAACATCATAGAGTTTATCTATCGGATATATTGAAATAAGAAAAAGAAAATAATTTAATTTTGTTAAAGCAACACAATCACATGTACTTAAACAAGTAAAATCATAAATTTATATGATTAATATTTTTAATGTTATCTGCGCATCGCGCGGGTTCTAATACTTTTTTTTAAATCACTCTCAAACTAGGAGGATCTACAATGTTTTCACATTTCCTATCCAGCGTGACTCGAACCCAGGACCTAACAGTCGTGGGTGGATGTGCTTTTACCGATGAGCAAGCTTCACTTGTCACGCGAGTTCTAATACTAGTTATATTAAAAGGAGGGTAGTGAAGCATGAGGTTAAGCCAAGTGGCATAATGAGAACAAGTCATTTGGCATTTTTAGGACAAAATCTAAAACTTTTAAGATAAATCTAATAAGAATTAAGACAAAGATTTAATATAGATTTTCTAAACTAAAAAGTAAATCTATACCTATACAACTTCTCATTTTTAGCCATAACACTTCTCTAATTATGGGACGTGTCAAACTCAAAGATTTTTTTTTAAAAGAGTTATATATTATCAAGTACCACATTTAATTTAAATTTATTTATAATCTAAATTTATGATTTATTCAGAATAAATTTAAATTTATACCAAATACCACATTTAATTTTAACATGTTAGTCTCATTAAAATTGTAGGATATTGGATAACATCTCCATCAAAATCCTTATGATAATGATTACACAAATACAAAAAAAAAAAAAAAAATTAGCCTTGAGATACCTACATATCTGTATTATAAGGAAAGTAGTTTGCATTGTGATTAAGTCAAGTAGCGCATTATAAATAAGACATATGAAAAAATTATGATAAAATTATTATTAATTTAGATAAAACTAATGAACATTATAATAAATTATTTTCATTTAAAATTGGAACAAGATAATGCCTAAAAACACGTATTCGAATAAACGGATAGAGTAATGGTAAGGAAGTTAAAGTCAAGTAAAAAGCTAATAAAAATACGTATGGTTTCCCACTTGACTTAACGTCCTTACCACTACTCTCCATTTATTCAAGAAAAAAAATCGACAAGTATATTAATTCAAGTGACAAGCTAATAAAAAGTCATTTTAGTAATGTAATAATACTAAGTAGTAGATAATTTAATAAAAAATAAGAAACAGAAAAGTTATTCAATAGCCATATGATTTGCTTCAATTAATATCATAGAGATTTTATTATTAGGTATATTATATAAAAAACCTGAATGACAATTGAAATTTTATTACACTAATATGATCTAATATAATTAAATGAGCCAAATCACAATATTTCAAGTATTACTGCGCTTTAATACAGACCGCTAGTCCTATACTAGTTTATCTTTAAAAGGTAAAAAAAAGTGAATGACATTTCACTAAGGAGCTTCGTGGTTTTAATATAGTATAGATAAATATATATTTATTTCCATATTTTGAAAAACCGTATATATTATTTCCACATTTCGGCGTATTTTGAGAAGTCTCCTAGGATTTATTATCTTGCAACCTAAAACTAAAAGGTTGGAGGTGTAGAGTGTTTTCTTTATCTCTTTAATTATTCCCTATTTTGATAATCTGCATATTCTTCGTTTTTGCACGCCTTGTCTTACTTCATAAGCTTTTAAAGATATAGTTCTAAGCACTTATTGTTAAGAATTTAACTTGAAAATTTTGCAATGACCACGTTACAGCTTCACCTCCACGCAGTACAGTGGGCTTATAACATTTTACAGCTTGTGAGTTAATTGACTTCAATACCTACAACAATGAAGAATATAAATAAATGATCTGACGACACTAGGTTTTGGTGTAGTGGTAAGAATGTTACGTGTGAATTAAACCTTGCCACAAAGTCTGGTATTTAAGTAGAGAATACGGCCTCATTATCTTTTGAATAAAAAATACATGTCTTGATCAACAACAACAACCCAGTATAATCACACTAGTGAGTTCTGGGGAGCGTAGTGTGTACGCAGACCTTACCCCTACCCTAGGGTAGAGAGGTTATTTCCGATAGACCCTCAGCTCCCTCCTTCCAAGAACTCCCCATCTTGCTCTTGGGGTGACTCGAACTCACAATCTCTTGGTTGGAAGTAGAGGGTGCTCACCACTAGAGCAACCCACCCTGATCATTCTTTTGAATATCATGGTCCTAGATTAACATTGTTCTTCGGGATGCTGTAGGAAAACTAGAAACTGAGGTAGAGTGTATTCCCTAAAGAACTGAATGGAATGCAGATAACATAGAAGTGCAATTTTCTAGTCATTCGACATACATCGAGCACATTTGCAATGGAAACCGAATCCTTCAGAAAGGATAGCTTGCCGAGCATCATGATCCATGCTTGCATCGATGTAGCATATCCGCAACTCTTCCCCTGTTATACAACATGAGAGTTTAAACATCAATGTGAAGTTCCTGATAAAATCCTAGAGATAAAGAAACAGTTAGATGAGTGAAAACAAAGCAGGAAATTGACTGACTTATTTGTTAATTATATTATGCCAGCATGCTCTGCTGGACGGGAGATCACCAGTTAAGGTTCATCTTTAAAATATTTATTATAGAAAATCTCAGAGAAACATATTCATGGCTATATTACCAGTACAAGGAAATCAATCAAACATTTAGTATTGGATTGAACGGGCCAAAATGGAGCAAATGGATATTGAATATTCATATTATCGACCCCAACTAGCTTGGGATTGAAGAATTTGTTGTTGACAATGCTTGCTGTTTTATTGTAGTTTTTATTATATAGCAACATCAGCCAAATCATCAGGAGCTAGGCATTCCTATAGTAGCAGAAACTTAGATGTTCACCGCAACAGAATTCTAGGCCAACAGCTTATGCAAAATATTAAGCACGCATTGTTTTGAGGTCAGAATTGGATAACTGCTGCTATCGGGCTATAATCATGTGGAACCTCTGTACTCAATGGCAATGAACATCCAAAAATTGAACCACAAAACAAAAGCCTAGACGGGTTTCACCACATAAGTAAATATAGCGTTCTTAAATCTTATGGGACTGATTCTCTTACAAAGACACATGTATAAAACCGCAAAGTGAACAGATCAAATAACAAAAGGAGAATCACCTGCTTCAATATCACGAAGTGCCTTCAATTTTGCGTTCACACTTTCTATCCACAGAATGTGTACATTGGGATCTGCAGGGGGAATAAAACATTCGAGTTAATTGAACTGCTTTGTGTTCCATTGGCACATTCTCTAGATATAAGCATTGGAGCAAAACAAATTTCTTTCTTTGTTCTTTTTCTAGGTTATTTTGCCTGCTTAAATTCAATTATTTGTAGGAAGTATGAAGTACAGAAGTGAAACCACTAACAACAGTTGCACATCAGAACTTGGAGGATCATAGCAAGAACGAAAGTACTGGTCCTACCCATAAAGGCCCAGTAATAGAAGAAAATGATTAAAGCCAATTTATAGGAAGAATGCTCAACTCTTTGGGATCATTTTGTCTGTAGTATCCTTAGTCCTAATTGCCACAGATTATGAGACTCGACGGTGGTCAATTCATTAGTCGCATCCCTTCAGAGGAACTAGATAAAATTCCTGTGCGCCCATCTGACAGCCATCGAAAAATTGCTGCCGTAAGTTTATGGAGCTATGGAAACTTCATGAAGTTGGGAAAAAATAACGTAACATACGCATAGTGTGAACATTCACCATGTAAATCTACTGTCTGTCGTACAGAATCAAACCAACAGGTATGCAGACTAAGGAAGTTTTTGTTTTGGCATGTCTCTACAAATATGCATTGTGATTAATGGTCAACTGAAACATTTAGATAATGTAAGTGCTAAACATCAGAAGATTGAGAACTCTTACCGCAGTCATGATTATAAAATGACGGTAGCATATAAATAGCATTTCCAACAGCAGCCTCTGCGTCTACTGATGCTGCTGCTGACAAAAGGATATCTTCATATGATCCCAAGGCCAATTCAATCCGAAAAGAATTGATACGGATCCGTGCCAATACATCAATATACCATTGCTTTGTCAAAACTAGCAGAAGTTAAAGAGACAATAGCACCATTTCACTCCCAGTATTCCATAACTGATTGAAGTCCTCTATGTTAAATAATAACGAGACTAGACTGAAGACGCCTACTGTATTTCTTCAGATAAAACTATAATACACTCCAATCCTGCGAAGACACTAGATACGAAACAGTAGGGATACATGCAATCTGCTCATCTGTGAACCCTGCATCTTCAAATGTGCTTCTCAGCAGCTGATATTCCTTCTCCATCTGATATTAAAAGGGTCAGAATAGCCTCCATTGATGACAGATCTAACTTGCAAGATGTAAGTCGCAGGAATCTATCTCATTCACAAACTAATTAGGAAGAGAAAAAGGGGCTTTATTTTGTGGTGGTGGTGGTGGTTTGGGGGGTGGGG
>AWOL01S0001827.1:0-27637 GCA_000715115.1 Nicotiana otophora | reverse complement strand
GACCAGACCCGAATCGCCTAAAATTTTGTCAACCCATCAAAAATGACCTAAGGAACAAGTCATTGCTTTGCCATGAACGTTCCTCATTTTTTGGTATTTTAAAGCCATAAACCAGGAATTCTGTACCATTTCTAGATTTTCATGTGTTATAGTCACGCCAAATGTATGCATTCGGGCGACCGAACCCGGATCGCCTAAAATTTTGCCGGCCAATAAAAAATGACCTGAGGAATAATCCTCATCGCTTCTCTATTATCGTTAATCATTTTTTTAGTATTTTAGGTCCATAAAACAGGAATTCCGCATGATTCACAAAATTTAGTCTTTGCTATAGCCCATGCCTTATGCATGCATCGAGGCAACCAGACCTGAATAGACTAAAATTTTGTCGGCCCATTAAAAATAACCTAAGAAACAATAGTCATTTCTTTTCCATGACCTTTCTACGTTTTGGCATTTTAGGGCCATTACATAGGAATTTCACACCATTCTTAGATTTTCGTATGTTATAGCTTACGCCATCGGGATGCATTAAGGTGACCAGATCCGAATCGCCTATAATTTTGTCGGCCCATCAAAAATGACCTGACGAACAATATTTATCGCTTCTCAATGACCGCTCCTCTTTCTTTATAGGGTTATTTAGGGACATAAAATAGAAATTCTGCACCATTCCTAGATTTTTGTGTGTTATATCCCATGCTATCAGCATGCATCCAGGAGAGCAGACTCGAATCGCCTAAAATATTATTGGCCAATAATAAACGACCCGTGGAACAATAGTCATTGCTTCGCTATAATCGTTCCTCATATCTTGGCGTTTTAGCTCCATAAAATAGGATTTCGCACAATTCCTAGATTTCTGTATGCTATATAGCCCACGCCATCTGCATGCATCCAGGCGATCGTACTCGAATCGCTAAAATTTTGTTGCCTCATAAAAAATGACTTAAGGAACAATATTCATCGCTTCGCCATGTCCGTTCCTTATAGTTTTGGTTTGCCATGTCTGTTCCTTAATTTTTGGCGTTGTAGGGCCATAAAATAGAAATTCTACACTATTTGCATATTTTCGTGTCCTACAGCCCATGCCATCTGCATGTATCAGGGCGGGCAGACTCGAATCACCTAAAATTTTGCCTGCCCATAAAAATGACCTAAAGAACAATAGAAATCAGTTTGTC
Organism: Nicotiana otophora; assembly: GCA_000715115.1. Classification (NCBI taxonomy): domain Eukaryota; kingdom Viridiplantae; phylum Streptophyta; class Magnoliopsida; order Solanales; family Solanaceae; genus Nicotiana; species Nicotiana otophora. Next base: position 26,453 of record AWOL01S0001827.1, on the reverse strand, counting down.
ATGATCGTTCTTCATTTTATGGCTTTTTAGGACCATAAAACAGGAATTCCGCACCATTCCTAGATTTTCGTGTGTTGTAGCACACGTCATCTCCCTGCATCCGGGGGCCTGACCTGAATCGCCTTAAATATTGCCGGCCCATAAAGATTATCTAAGGAACAATAGTCATCACTTCTCCAGTAAAGTGCTGCCATAGTATCCAACGCCGTATCCGAAACCCAGAAATCTGGGCCTATAAATACCAAGTTGGGGGAGAGAGTATCGGGGGTTAGGGTTCTTGAGGTGGAGGGGCGATTTTAAGCTCAAATCAAGTCCAACCAACGAAGATAAGTTGTTAATGTTGTTTTGGGTTGATTCTTACTCAATATACATGAGTTCTAACATCATTCTTGCATCCAAATGCTAGATATCATCATCAAATCCTCAAGAACACTAAAATCACCAAAGTTGTGATTTTTCAAGATTGAGCTACTAGAGGTAATTTCAATGCTTCAAAGTCGTTTATTATGAGTAGTTAGAAGTATTTGAAGCATTTGTTACAAGTTTTAATGGTTGAAAGATTGGATTATAAAACTCTAATTCATGGCATGAATAATACTTTTGAAAAAATAAGAGAGGAGATGAATGGTAATCTTGGCGATGAAATTTATGAATACAATGAACCTATGGAATTATTTGTTAGGAAAAGATGGAAGTGATCAACTAAGTAATCACCCGGATTGTATATTTTGCAAGTGTTGATTATGGAAGATGATGAATAGTAACTTGATGGCAATGGACAACTGATGTAGTATCATTAATGACTTCGAATGGGTATTAAAATATTAGAATGAAGTTGAATGGTCTAGCATGTAAAGCTATTTGGCGATTTGAGTTGTTGGAGGCTTGTATCCAACTTATGAGCCATATATAGATGTTGGTCAATATCTTAGGTCATATTTTGATATAATTTGGATATTTAATTGTAGATATCGACGTCTTGGTGATGTTGAGCATTTTAATCAACATTGGAATGATGGAGGAGGATTGAAAACTTGTGAATGTTAATAAAGTGAAAGTGAGGTAAGTTGATTAAAACTTACTCTTCTTGAGGGACTTTCTATAAAAGCATGTTTCGAGTTAATACTTAAGCTGTTTGCAAATGTACTTTCGTACTTGTGAGGACAAACAAGTATGGATGTCTCCATGTATTAAAATATTATATTGCATATGTAGTGTCATGCTGATTTACAAAATTTTATTTTAAATCTTGTTGGCAAAATGACACTCAAGGTAAATGTTATAAGTTTTTATCAAAACTTACGTATTTACAAGAGTATACATATTTGAGTGCTAAAGATAAGTTTTCGTGAAAAGTATTTCTTTTGGAAATTGACGAACAGAATAACATCAAAAGAATAGTACTTGTGGTATCTTTTAAAGATTGATGTTAAATTGCTAAAGGCTTTAGCATATAAAAGGTTGTTTATTTAATTTTTGTTCATATGATTTAGATTTTCTATAAATGTTATGAGTTGATAAAAATAGATCATTTTAAGCTACTATCCTGTGAATTTATTTTTGAAGTATCAAATATTTTGGAAGTTACTTGTGTTCACCAAGATTGACTTCGGGTATATTGGGTTCATTGTCATGAAACTACACGTGTCGGTGTAGGCGTAGATGGCCACTTTATGGTATAGAATACGACAGAGTGCTCTCCTTTGAGAGAGTACTATTTTGTGCTATTATTAGCATGTCTGAGTCTATATTCGTACGACACTATGATGAGATGACCTGAGCAAGTAGGGTATATGATACTTTCTGCTAGGTACATAACCCAATTGACCTTCTTATGTCGATGGTGGTATAGTACTCCCAGTGAAAGGTAAGGATGGTTTTCTTATGTTTAGGCCTAAGGAGCCGAAAGTGGTTTTGATGACTTAAAGAAGATGGAATGATTTTGCATGATTTCTATCCAAAATCAATATTTTAAAAGTTGATATTGTGGGTAATATTTTACTTAATTGTTATTTAAAATAACAAGGGTCATGAATTGATAAAAAAAAATTATTGTTTTGAATCAAATATTGGCGCATTGTTTTTATAAAGTTGGTCCCAAGAACTTAAGTTAGAGAGAATCTATGACACTTATTAAGTACCGTTGTGGTGTACTCAGCTCTTAGGGAGCCCTCGAGGGCCCTGATTATTTTACATATTTCAGGATGATGATATGTGGCATGCGGTCAGGCTAGGATGACTCTCTTTACGAGGTATTATGAAGCACCACTTTTATTTCGTGGTAGCTATCATGTTATTTCTTATTTTATTTTGTTGGAATTACTCCAATCGTTGGTTTTATTCTTTGTTATAAAGGCTCCACATATAGTTGTAAAAGGTTATAGTATCGGGGTTGTACACGACATACATGAAAGTATATTTATTTTACTTAGTCTCATTGTTATTATCATGAAAAACGTCATGTGTGTTTTTGGATTGGAAAATATTTTATCATTTAACTTGAAAATATTTATGATTTTCAAGGAGCTTCCGCAGTTAAATTTATTTTCATGCATACGATTTGGGTGCATAACATGATTTGGTTCGCTCGGGTCAAGTAGTGTGCCGGGTGCCGGTCACGTGGTTTTGGGTCGTGACAATTCCAAGATTTTTGTGTGTTATAGCCCACGCTATCTGCATTCATCAGAGCGACTGGACCCGAACCGCCTAAAATTCTTCGACCCATCAAACACAACATAAGAAACAATAGTCATTGCTTCGCCATTACTGTTGCTCATTTTTAGTATTTTAGAGTCAAAACAACAATTCTGCATTATTCCCAAATTTTCGTGTGCTATGGCTCACGCTATCTGGATGCATCCGGGAGACCGGACCCGAAGCACCTCAAATTGTTTTGGCTCATCAAAAATTAACCGAGGAATAATATTCGTTGCTTCGCCATGACCGTTCCTCATTTTTGGCATTTTAGGGCCATAAAACAGGAATTCTGCACCATTCCAATATTTTCGTGTGTTATGCCCACGCCATCTGCATACATCCAGGCGGCCGAAATCGAGTCGCCTTAAACTGTGTCGGTCCATGACACACGATCTATGGAACAATAATCATCGATTCGCCATGATATTTCCTCATTTTTTGGTATTTTAGGGTGATAAAATCGGAATTTCGTACCTTTCCCATATTTCGTGTGGTAGCTCACGCAATATGCATGCATTCGAGCGATAGGATCCGAATCGACTAAAATTATTTTGGTCCAAAAATAACGACCTAAAGAAAAATAAGCATTGCTTCTCCATGACCGTTCCTCATTTGTTGGCGTTTTAGGGCCATAAAATATAAATTCCGCATCATTCCCATATTTTCATGTGCCATAGCCCACTCCATCTGCATGCATCCGAGCGATTGGACCTGAATCGCCTAAAGATTTGTCGGCCCATAACAACGACCTAAGATATAATAGTCATCGCTTTGTTATAATCGTTTCTCATTTTTTGACGTTTAAGGGACATAAAACAGGAATTACGCATGATTCCTAGATTTTTGTGGGCTATATCCCACGTCATTTGCATGCATCCGAGCGACCGGACCCTAATCGTCTAACATTTTATCGGTCCATAAAAATGACCAAAGCAATAGTCATTGTATTTCCATAACCGTTTCTCGTTTTTGGTATTTTCGGGCCATAAAAAAGTAATTCTACACCATTCCTAGATTTTCGTGTGCTACAGTCCAGGCCATCTGTATGCATTGGGGCGACCAGACCCGAGTCACCTAAAATATTTTCATCCCATAAAAAATAACCTAAGGAATAATAATCATCACTTCGTCATGACCGGTGCTCACTTTTTGGCTTTTTAGGGTCATAAACTAGGGATTCTGCATTATTCCTAGATTTTCGTGTGCTATAACCCACGCCCTCTACATGCATCCGGGCAACCGGACCCGAATAGCCTAAAAATTTATCGGCCCGTCAAAAATAATTTAAGGAACAATAATCATCGCTTTTCCATGACCATTCCTCGTTTTTGGTGTTTTAGTGCCATAAAACGGGAATTCTGCACCATTCCTAAATTTTCGTGTTCTATAACCCGCGCCATCTGCATGTATCCGGGTGACCGGACATGAATCTGAAATTGCCTAATATTTTGCCATCCCATAAAAAAATGACCTAAGGAACAATAGTCATCACATTTCCATGACCATTCCTCGTTTTTTTAGCGTTTTAGGGACATAAAATAGGAATTTCGCACCATTCCTAGATTTTTGTGTGCTATAGCCCACACTATCAACATTCATCTGGGCAACAGGACCTGAATCGCCTTATATTTTGCCGGCCCATCAAAAATCATCTAAGGAACAATAGTCATCATTTTGCCATGATTGTTCATTATTTTTTGGCATTTTAAGGCCATAAAATAGGAAATCCGCACCATTCCCAAATTTTTGTGTGCTATAACTCACGCCATCTGCATGTATACGGGCGACCGGATCTGAATCTCCTAAAACTTTGTAGGCCTATCGAAAATGACTTAAGTAACAATAATCATCGCTTTGCCATAACTATTCACTTTTTTGGTATTTTAGAGTCATAAAATAGGAATCTGCACCATTCCCAAATTTTCGTGTGATATAGCCCACGCCATCTGCATGCATCAAGACGATCGGACCCGAATCGCCTAAAATTGTGTCGGCCAATCAAAACAACCTAAGGAATAATAATAATCGCTTTGCCGTGATCATTCCTCATTTTTGGGTTTTTAGGGCCATAAAAAAGGAATTATGCACCATTCCCAGATTTTCATGTGCTATAACTCACGCCATATGCATGCATCCGAGCTACCAAACCCAAATCGCCTAAAATACTGTCAGCCCATCAAAAATGACCTAGGGAACAATAGTCATCGCTTCGCCATTATTTGGCGTTTTAAGTCTATAAAATAGGAATTCTGCACCATTCCCAGATTTTTGCGTGGTAGCTCACCGCAATCTGCATGCATCCGAGCGACCAGATCCTAATCGCCTAACGTTTTGCCAACCCATAAATAACGACCTAAGTAACAAAAGTCATCACTTCGCTATGACTGTTTCTCATTTTTTGGTGTTTTACGGCCATAAAATAGGAATTTCGCACAATTTCTAGATTTTCATGTGCTATAGCCCACGCCATCTGCATATATCCTGGTGACCGGACCCAAATCGCCAAAACTTTTGTTGTCCTATTAAAAATGATCTAAGGAACAATAGTCATCGATTCTCTATGATCGTTCCTCTTTTTTGGCGTTTTACTGACATAAAATAGGAATTTCGCCAAATTCCCAGATTTTCGTGTGCTATAGCCCACGCCATATGCATGCATCCGGGCGACCGGACCCCAATCGTCTAAAATTTTGTCGGCCCATCAAAAATGACCAAAGGAACAATAGTCATCATTTTTCCATAACCGTTCCTCGTTTTTTTGTGTTTCAGGGCCATAAAATAGTAATTCTACACAATTCTTAGATTTTCGTGTGCTACAGCCACCACCATCTGCATGTATCGGGGCGACCGGACCCGAACCACCTAAAGTTTTGTCGGCACATAAACAATGATCTAAGGAACAATAGTCAATACTTATCCATGATTGNATACACCATTCCTTGATTTTTGTGTGCTATTACCCACATCATCTGCATGCATCCGGGCGACTAGACNCCGTTCCTCGTTTTTTTGTGTTTCAGGGCCATAAAATAGTAATTCTACACAATTCTTAGATTTTCGTGTGCTACAGCCACCACCATCTGCATGTATCGGGGCGACCGGACCCGAACCACCTAAAGTTTTGTCGGCACATAAACAATGATCTAAGGAACAATAGTCAATACTTATCCATGATTGTTCCTCATGTTTTGAATTTTTAGGGCTATAAAACATGAATTTTGCACTATTTCCAGATTTTCATGTGCACCCGCAACATCTGCATGCATCCCGGTGACCGGACCTGAATTGCCTAAAATTTTATCAGCCCATCAAAAATGATTTACGAAATAATAGTCACCACTTCCCCATGACCATTCCACATTTTCTAGCATTTTAGTGCCATAAACGAGGAATTTCGCACCATTCCCAGATTTTTATGTTCTATAGCCCACGCTATTGCATGCATCCAGGCATCCGGACACGAAACTCGAATTGCCTAATATTTTACCGGCCCATTAATAATGACCTAAGGAAAAATAGTCAGCATATTCCCATGACCATTTCTCATTTTTAGCGTTTTAGAGACATAAAAAGGAATTTCGCACAGTTTCAAGATTTTCGTGTGCTATAGCCTTCGCCATCTGCATGCATCCGGGCGATCGGACCCGAATCACCTAAAATTCTGCTGGCCCATCGAAAATGACCTAATAAGTAATAGTTATCGTTTCGCTATGATTGTTCCTCATTTTTGGCATATTATGGCCATAAAACAGTAACTCCACACCATTCCCAGATTTTCGTGAGTTATTGTCAACACCATCTGCATGCACTTAAGCTACTGAACCAGAATCGTATAAAAAATTTTCAGCCCGTTAAAAATGACCTAAGGAACAATATTCATCACTTTACCATGACCGTTCCTTATTTATTGGCATTTTAGGGCCATATAACAGGAATTCTGCACTATTCTCAGATTTTCGTGTGCTATAGCCCACGTCATCTGCATGCACCCGGGCGACCGAACCCGAATTACCTAAATATTTTCGGCCTATCAAAAACAACCTACGGAACAATCGTCATCGCTTCGCCATGGACATTCCTTATTATTTGTCATTTTAGGCTCTTAAAATAGGAATTTCACACCATTCCTAGATTTTCGTGTGCTAAACCCCATGCCATCTATATGCATCCGGGAGACTGGACCTGAATCACCTAAAAATTTGTTGGCCCATCAAAACGACCTAAGGAACAATAGTCACCGCTTCGCTATAATCGTTCCTCGTGTTCGGAATTTTAGGGCCATAAAACAAGAATTCCGTATCATTTCTAGATTTTTGTGTGCTATAGCCCACACCATCTGCATGCGTCAGGGTGACCGGACCCGACCCGAATCGTCTAAAATTTTGTCGGCCAATAAAAATGACCTTAGGAATAATAGTCATCATTTTGCCATGACTGTTCCTCTTTTTGGCATTTTTGGGACATAAAATAGGAATTTCGCATTATTCCTAGATTTTCGTATACTATATAACCCACGCCAACTGCATGTATCCGGGCGACCGGACCCGAATTGCTTACAATTTTGTCGACACTTCAAAAATAACTTAAGAAACAATAGTCATCACTTCGCCATGATCATTCCTCATTTTTTGGCGTGTTAGGATCATTTTTTGTGTGTTATAACCCACGCCATCTGCATGCGTGGCGACCGGACCCGAATCGACTAAAATTTTGTCTGGCCATCAAAATGATTTAAGGAACAATAGTCATCGCTTCACCATGATTGGTCCTAATAGTTTGGGAATTTTAGGGCCATAAAACAGTAATTTTGCGCCATCTGCATGCATCCGGGCGACCGAATCCGAATCGCCTAAAATTGTGCCAACCCATCAAAAATGACCTAAGGAACAATAGTGATCGCTTCTCCATGACTGCTCCTCATATTTTGCCTTTTTAGGGGCATACATTGGGAATTCTGCACCATTCCCAGATTTTCGTTTGCTATAGCTCACGCGATTTGCATGCACCCAGGCGACCAAACGCGAATCGCCTAAATTTTGTCTGCCCATCAAAAATGACCTAAGACACAATAGTCATCGTTTCTCCATGAACGTTCCTCATTTCTGGGTATTTTAGGGCTGTAATACATGAATTCTGNAAAGATAACCCAAGGAACAATAGTCATTTCTTATTCATGACCGTTCCTCATTTTATGGCTTTTTGGGGCCATAAAATATGCATTCTGCATCATTCCTTGATTTTCGTGTGCTATAGCCCACGCTATCTGCATGCACCCGGGCGACCAGACCCGAATCTCCTAGAGTTTTGTTGGCCCTTCAAAGACGACATAAGTAACAATAGTAAGTTCTACGCCATGACTGTTCCTCTTTTTTACCATTTTAGGGCAATAAAACATGATTTCTACACCATTCCCAGATTTTCATGTGCAATAGCCCACGCCATCTGCATGCATCTAGGCGACCGAACCCAAATCGTTTAAAATTTTGTTGGCCCATCAAAAATAACCTAATGAATAATATTCATCGCTTTGTCATGACTTGTGCTCACTAATCAAAGATAGTATAGTATAATATCGTGTCCACATGGATTGGATTTAAACAGTATTATCATAGTTTGTAGCTAGATTGCTATCCAGAAGGATCAACAATGGAGATATACATGAATTCTAACTACAAATAACTAATAATCTAAAGCTATTGACTAATAACAATCGCAACAAAGGTAAGCAAGGAAGTTATCAATGGGATAAAATATGGGTTGATAGGATAAGTGCAAGATAATTGTTCGGGATCTAACTCTAGATAATTCACTTCTAATGTTTACGTGAGTCTCTTGAATTCACTTAACTATCAGTACAATTGTTTAGTAAAAACTCCTCTCTCGATTAAGTCTTAACCTTACAATATGAACCAATTTAAGCTCGGTGAAGATATGCAAGAATTCGTAATGGATTGGTCTTTAGCAGAACTTCTTTCGATTATTCTCCTAACTAGGTTTAATCAAGGATTCAACTAGCCTCTTTCGATTACTTCAAAGAATCTATGAACTCAACCAACAATATGGTGCAAATAAATCACAAGTTATGCCTCTCTCGATTAAAAGAACAAGTGAACATAGATGCAATAATTTAATCTTCCCAAAACGATTCAAATACATGAAAATAGAGTTATAATCCACAAACAACCATCAATATACCATATCCATCAAAGCCCAAAAGGTTCTACTCCATAGACATGGAGAAGTTCTTCACAAATGAAACAAAAGTATAGGAAAACATAAATATAATCCAAACCCGGATCTTGAGTGAGGAAGGAAGGATGAAATCCTTGTGCTCTTGCTTCTCCCTCTTCTCCTTAACTTCCTTAGGTCTAAAGTATATCAAAAGTCCTCTAAAAATGGTATTTTTGTGTATTTAAGCCGCCCCCAAAACAAATCCCAGATGAAACTACCCTTTTCTTAGCAAAATAGGACTCTTCCCGGACAGGACATGCACGGTCGCGCACCTGGGGACCTGCTCGCTCACTTGGTCGCGCATTTTGCACATTGTTCTGCCCCAAGTGCGTTCCTAGTGCACGATCGCGCACCTGGGTTGTATCAGTTGGTAATTTAGGAAAACGTAAAATATGAAAGTTGTAGCCCTTTTTAATAGCTTTCCAACGATATATTGTGGAGCCCAAACGAATTTCTGAGCGAAAGGTTATATGCATTTTACTGGCCAGTGCACAGTAGGCCTGCTCGATTCTTCATTTCGTTCTTAAAGTGCACTATCATCCGTTGATTCCCGAACACGATCCCAACTTAATCCTTGGGCTTTTACTCAGATTTCAAAGCTCCAAAATAACATGAATTCATGCCACAACATCTACAAAGCTCAGAATCACTCCTATATGGTATAAAACACACAATAAGTGTAAAACACGCCTAATTAAAGCTCAACATAAGTAAAGTGCAGTGAATTAGAGTGCAATAAGCGACTAAAACACAGGATTATAGCCTACCATCACTACATCAGGGTGACCGGACCCAAATCGCCTAAACTTTTATCGGCCCATCAAAAATGATCTAGGGAACAATAGTTATTGCTTCGCCATGATTGTTCTTTGATTTTTAGCATTTTAGGGCCATAAAATGGGAATTATACACCATTCCTTGATTTTTGTGTGCTATTACCCACATCATCTGCATGCATCCGGGCGACTAGACCTGAATCGCCTAAAATTTTGTCGGCCCATCAAAGACGGCCTAAGGAACAATAGTCATTGATTCGTCATGATTGTTCCTCATTTTGTGGCATTTTAGGACCATAAAATAGGAATTCCACACAAATTTCAAATTTTCATGTGCTACAACCAACGCCACATGCATGCATCCGGGGGACCAGAACCGAATCGCCTAAACATTTGTTATTCCATGACCTAAGGAACAATAGGCATTTCTTCTCCATAATCATTTCTCATTTTTTGCTTATTAGGGCCATAAAATAGGAATTTCACATCATTTCTAGATTTTTGTGTGATATAGCTCACACAATCCGCATGCATCCGGGCGACCGGACCCGAATTGCCTAATATTTTGCTGACCCATCAAAAACTACCTAAGTACAATAGTTATCACTTCTCCATAACCATTCCTAATTTTTTGGCGTTATAAGGCCATAAAATAGGAATTTCACATCATTTCTAGATTTTTGTGTGATATAGCTCACACAATCCGCATGCATCCGGGCGACCGGACCCGAATTGCCTAATATTTTGCTGACCCATCAAAAACTACCTAAGTACAATAGTTATCACTTCTCCATAACCATTCCTAATTTTTTGGCGTTATAAGGCCATAAAATAGGAATTTCACATCATTTCTAGATTTTTGTGTGATATAGCTCACACAATCCGCATGCATCCGGGCGACCGGACCCGAATTGCCTAATATTTTGCTGACCCATCAAAAACTACCTAAGTACAATAGTTATCACTTCTCCATAACCATTCCTAATTTTTTGGCGTTATAAGGCCATAAAATAGGAATTTCGCACCATTTACAGATTTTCGTGTGTTGTAGTCTATGGCATCTTCACTTATCCGGGCGACCGGACGCGAATCGCCTAAAATTTTTTCAGCCCATAAAAAATGATGTAAGGAACAATAAATAATACTTTTCCATGATTGTTCCTCATTTTTTGGCATTTTACGGCCATAAAATAGGAATTATGCATCTTTCCCAGATTTTCGTGTGTTATAGCCCACGCCATCTGCATGCATCCAGGAGACCGAACACGAATCGCCCAAAATTTTGTTGGCTTATCAAAAACAAACTAAGGAACAATAATCATTGCTTATCCATGACCCTTCCTCTTCTTTCGTATGCTATAACCCACGTCATCTGCATCAATTCGGGCGACCGAACCCGAATCGCCTAAACTTTTGAAGGCGCATCAAAAATAATCGAAGGAACAATAATCATCCCTTAACCATGACCGTTCCTCATGTTTTGGTACTTAAGGACCATAAAAATAGGAATTCTGCACCATTCTCAGATTTTCGTGTGTTATAGATTACGCCATCTGCATGCATTAGGACGACCAGACCCGGATCGCCTAAAATTTTATCGGCCCATAAAAATGACCTAAGGAACGATATTTATTATTTTGCCATAATCGTTCCTCATTTTGTGGCATTTTAGGGCCATAAAGTAGGAATTCCGAACCATTTTTATATTTTCGTGTGTTGTAACCTACGCCATCTGCATGCATCCGGGCGACCGAACCCGAATCACCTAAACTCTTGTTGGCCCATCAAAAACAACCGAAGGAATAATAGATAATGCTTTTCCATGACCTTCCTCATTTTTTGGAGTTTTAGGCCCATAAAACAGGAATTCTGCATCTTTCCCACGTTTTCGTATATTATAGTTCACGCCATCTGCATGCATCCAGCCAACCGAACACGAATCGGCTAAAATTTTGTTGGCCCATCAAAAATGACCAAAGGAATAATAATCATCTCTTTTCCATGACCCTTCCTCTTCTTTCATGTTTTCTGGCCATATAATAATAATTCCGCATCATTCCCAGATTTTTATGTGTTATAGCCCACCCATCTGCATGCATCTAGGCAACTGGATCCGAATTGCCTACAACATTGTCGGCCCATCAAAAACAACCTAAGAAATAATACCCATCACTTCTCCATGACCATTTCTTGTTTTGTGGTGTTTTAGGGCCACAAAATAAGAATTCTGCACCATTCTCAGATATTCATGTGCTATAGCCCACGCCATACACATGCATTCGGCGATCGTACCCTAATCACCTAAAATTTTGTCTACCCATCAAATACGACCTAGGAAATAATAGTTATTGCTTCGCCATTAACGTTCCTCATTTTTTGGCATTTTCGAGCTATAAAACAGGAATTCTGCACCATTCCTATATTTACGTGTGTTATAGCCCACACCATCTTTATGCATCCAGGTGATCGGACTCGAATCAGCTAAAATTTTGTCGGTCTATCAAAAACAACCTATGGAACAATAATTATTGATTTGCCATGATCGTTCCTCATTTTTTGGTATTATAAAGCTAAAACAGGAATTCTGCACCACTCATAGATTTTCGTGTGTTAAGCCCACGCCATCTGCATTTGTACATAGTGACCGGATCTGAATCGCCTAAAATTTTGTCGGCCCATAAAAATGACTTAAGGAACAATATTTATTTCTTTGCCATAATTGTTCCTTATTTTTGACATTTTCACATTTTTGTGTGCAATAGCCAACGCCATTTGCATGCATCCGGGCGACCGAGTCTGAATCGCCTAAAGATTTATCGACTCACCAAAAATGACATAAGGAACTATAGTCATCGCTTCGCCATGACCGTTCCTCATTTTTTTTGCTTTTTAGGACCACAAAACAAGAATTATGCACCATTCTCAGATTTTCGTGTGTTATAACCCACGTCATCTACATCAATCCGGGTGACCGAACCCAAATCCCCTAAACTTTTGACGGCCAATCAAAAAAAACCTAAGGAATAATAATCATCTCTTCACCATGATCGTTCCTCATTTTTTGGCATTTAAGGACCATAAAAATAGGAATTCCGTACCATTCCTAGATTTTCGTGTGTTTATAGCGCACTCCATCTGCATGCATCTGGGCGACCGAATCCGAATCGCCTAAAATATTGTGCATCCATAAACAACGACCTAAGGAACGAATTGTTATTATCTTGCCATAACTTTTCCTCTTTTTTGGCGTTTTAGGGTCATTAAATAGGAATTCCGCATCATTTTCACATTTTCGTGTGCTATAACTTACGTCATCTTCATGCATCCGGACGATCGGACCCGAATCGCCTAAAATCTTGTCGGTCCATCAAAAACAAACCAAGGACCAATATTCATCGCTTCTCCATGATTGTTCCTCGTTCTTGGTGTTTTAGGGATATAAAAAGGAATTTCGCACTGTTTTTAGATTTGCTTATGCTATAGCCTACGCCTTCAGTATACATCCGCGTAACCGGACCCAAATCGCCGAAAAATTATCGAACCACCAAAAACGATCTAAGGAAAAAATAATTATCGCTTCTCCATGACTGTTCCTTATTTTGTGGCATTTTAGGGCCATAAAATAGGAACTCCGCACCATTCCCATTTTTAGGGCCCACGTCATTTGTATACATTCGGGCGACCGGACCCGAATCGCCTAAAATTTTGTCGGCCCATCAAAAACTACCGAAGGAACAATAGTCATCACTTTGCCATGACCGTTCCTCATTTGTGGCATTTTAGGCCAATAAAATAGAAAATCTACATCATTCCCTAATTTTCGTGTGCAATAACTCATGTCATCCACATCAAACTGGATGAACGAACCCCAATTGCCTAAAATTTTACCAGGCCATCAAAAATGACCTAATGAATAATAGTCATCTCTTTGCCATGACCTATTCTCATTTTTTGTGTTTTAGGGCCATAAAATAAGAATTTAGGACGATTCTTAGATTTTCGTGTGTTATAGCCCACGTCATCTACATGGAAAAGGGCGACCGAACCCGAATCGCCTAAACTTCTTTCATCCCATCAAAAATAACCTAGGGAACAATAGCCCTAGGTTATAGCCCGTGTTATAGCCCATGATCGTACCTTGATTTTTAGCGTTTTAGGGCCATAAAATAGGAATTCTATACCATTCCTTGATTTTCGTGTGTTATTGTCCACGCCATCTGCATGCATCCGGGCGACTGGACCTGTATCTCCTAAAATTTTGCCGGCCTATAAAAGACGGTCTAAGGACCAATAGTCACTACTCCGCTATGGTCGTTCCTCATTTTGGCATTTTAGGGCCATAAAATAGGAATTTCGCCCCATTCCCAGATTTTGGTGTGCTATAGCCCACGCTATCTGCATGCATATGGGAGACCAGACCCGAATCGCTTAAAATTTTGTCAGCCCATAAAAGTCGACCTAAGGAATGATAGTTATTGTTTTTCCATAACCGTTCCTCATTTTTGGCATTTTAAGTCCATAAAATAGGAATGCCGCACCATTTTCTTATTTTTGTGTGCTATATCCGTGCCATCTGTATGCATCTGAGTGATTGGACCCGAATCACCTAAAATTCTATCGGCCCACCAAAACTAACATAAGAAACAATAATCATTACTTCACCATGGCCGTTTCTCTTTTTTTGCATTTTAGGTTCATAAAATATGAATTCCGCACTATTCTAATATTTGTGTGTGCTATAGCTCACCCCATCTACATGCATTTGGTCAACCGGACCCGAATCACCTAAAGTTTTGTAGGTCCATCAAAAACTATTGAAGGAACAACAATCATTGCTTTGCCAAGATTTGTAACGACCTGATCGGTCGTTTTGAGCTCTAGTGCATTGTTCAGCGGTTTGAGGCCTTGAGTAGCTTCACTTCAGGTATTATGACTTGTACATATGGTCGAAATCGAATTTCGGAAAGTTCGGGATTGATTTGGAAAGAAAATTCTAATTTTGAAAGCTTTAAGTGGGAAGAATTGACTAAGGTGTGACTTTTAAGTAAACGGACTCAGAATCGAGATTTGAAGGTTCCAATAGGTTCATATGATGATTTCGGACTTGGGCGTATATTCGGGTTGAGTATCGGATCTTTTGGGAGCGTTTCAGCGCTTATTAATGTTGGTATTTTAAAAGTTTAATAAATTCTTAAGTTTGACTTGAAGTGGATTTTAATGTTATCGATATTCGTTTGGGATTTCGAGCCTTGGAATAGTTTCGTTATGTCATTTATGACCGGTGTATGAAATTTGAAGTCATTCCAGTTTGATTTGCTACATTTAGGCACAAGATATAAAATTTAGAAATGTTGAAGTTTATAAGTTTGATTCGAGGTGTGATTCATGATTTTGATATTTTTTGACGTGGTTTAAGGCTTCGACTAAACCACGTCAAAAAATATCAAAATCATGAATCACACCTCGAATCAAACTTATAAACTTCAACATTTCTAAATTTTATATCTTGTGCCTTCTATTAGACAAGGTGGGTTGCTCTGATGGTAAGCACCCTCCACTTCCAACCAAGAGGTTGTGAGTTCGAGTCACCCCAAGAGCAAGGTGGGAAGTTCTTGGAGGGAAGGATGCCGAGGGTCTATTGGAAACAGCCTCTCTATCCCAGGGTAGGGGTAAGGTCTGCGTACACACTACCCTCCCCAGACCCCACTAGTGGGATTATACTGGGTTGTTGTTGTTGTTTAAGGCTTCGACTAAGTTCATATTATATATTGTGACATGTTGGTATATTTGGTTAAGGTCCCTAAGGCCTCGGGTGAATTTCGAATGGTTAACAGATTGATTTTTGGACTTGAGAAATGCTAAAGCTGGGCAGCAGCTCGTGTGATCACTTCTACGGTGGCTTGGTCGCAGAAGCGAGGTCGAGCTCGCAAAAGCGGAATGGGAAGGGCCAAGGCAATGGCCGCATGTGCAAAGAAATTTCCGCACCTGCGGAATCGCAGAAGCGAGAATAAAGGCGAAGAAGTGGCTGGTCTGCAGATGCGTGATTGGCCATCGCAGAAGTGAAAACGCTTCCGTAGATATGAGGTCTCAGCTGGGCAGTGCACTCCGCAGATGCGTATTTTGGCTCACAAAATCGAGGTCGAAGATGCGCAAATACGTCTGTAGAAGCGAAAACTAGACATAACACAAGGGGATCGAACTTGACCATTTTGACATTTTTATTTGGGATTTTTGGAGCTCGGTTCTTGGGCGATTTTGAGGAGTTTTCATCATGTAACACAAGATAAGTAATTTCCCACTTGTAGTGAGCTTAATGTAAGGTTTATATGTGGATTTAAGGAGGAAAATTTAGGAGAAATATGGGATTGTAGTAAAAAATCTAAAATTTGGTATTTTTAAATTTTGACCACGAAATAGGATATGGAGTTAGGTATAAATTATATATTTGAGTTTATGGTATTATGGGTACATTTTATCTTCGAAAAATTTTAGAATCCGGACACGTGGGCCTGAGATTTGTCTTTACCGACTTTTCGAGCGAAGTTGGGAATTGTTTAAATTGATTAATTATGGGTGTTAGAGTATATTTTGATTGGTTTGCACCTTGTTTGACTAGTTTTGGATCGACGGGCATCGGTTTGAGGTGTTAGAGAGGCTTTGGAGCCGGTTATGGAACTTCAGAGCAAGGTAAGTCTCCTGTCTAATCCTGTGAGGGGAAAAACGACTCCCTAGGTGATATTATTATGTGCAATTAGTTGTGAGCGCTACGTACGCACGAGGTGACGAGAGTCCGTACGTAGGTAAAGCATGTTTATGTCCGAGTAGACGTAGAATCTCTTATCATGTAATATTTGAATTAGTTGAACTCACTTTGCTGACCTAATTAAGTAGAGTTATAAATGAAATTGACTTAGAAATAAATATATGTATACTAGGTCCAGCCTTAACACTTGAGTTGTGGGCGAGTTGTTTAAGAAATGGTAAAGAATAAATTCATTTTGTGCTCATGTGTTGTATTGTAAAAACGTGCCTCGTAATTCGGTAACTTTCTTCCTTTTTGTTGTGGAGCGGGCCGAACGCCTCGGAAGTATATAGATGCATATATGGATCATGTCGCACGTCCCTCGGTAGTGTACACGTTATTCTAGATCGGGTCGAACAACCTCGGCGGAATCGTGCATCATATCGCTATTAGTCCGAATGTTCACGAGATAAATCTTTCACTGATGCCCTATAATTTATAGTATTTCGTATTTATTTGGTATTAACACTTGGTATGTTCTGAGATATTAAGGAAGAATACAAGATTGAGAAAACTTATGCTTTAAAGGGAACAAATTGAAAAAAATTATGGGATTACAGATTTACTTCACTATAGTCATCGCTTCGCCATGACCGTTCCTCATTGTTTGGCGTTTCACGGCCATAAAATAGGAATTCAGTATCATTCATGTGAGCACCTAATTTTTTACCAAACATAAACTTTTCACCACTTTTAGTATTCAAATGGCGTTTAGGTTTAATTGATATTTTAGATTTTATTTTACTTTTTAGTAGACCTCACTAAATAAATAGAAAACAACAAAAATAGTCGCAATTTTACATTTTAATTGTGTTCCCATTTTTCAAAAGAAAAGAAAGTTCCAAAAAAATATATTTTAACGAGTCTATTTTATTTTTAAGTTAAGGATTTTAATAAATGAATTTTTGAGTAGTTAGCATTTTTATCTTTCTATATTAATCAAGTAGAAGTAATACTTTAATTGTTATTAACTAAAAATAAAGAAAGAAAAGATAATCAACAGAAAAAGGAGCCAATGAAAATTGCCACTTGGCAAAAGATTCCTCTTTATCTTAAAACTAACAAATTCCAATTTCATGGAAATTCCTCACCAGCTATACACCCTTCCCCACGTCAGTGTCACAATAGCACCAACAATTCAATTCCTTTTCTTTTTGTCCTTTTCCTCACAAATTTTGACAATTACACATTCATATTTGATCCCTTCAGCACCTGACACCGGTTTCTCGCTCTCTTTTTATTTAGGCAAAATGGTCCATCTAAACTTGTACCGAATTTTAAAGTCGATAGATGAACTTTTGATTTTTTCATTTTAATATTTTAACTTAACCGACGGTTTATAAGTAAACACCTCTGACCTTTAACTATGCTTATGTGGCAGTAGCACAGCTGAAATAGTCAAAGTGCGTGTCAATCACGCAGAAAAAGTGTATCGCTCGAATTACTCTATTTAAAAATGTTAAATCTGAATATAAAAAAAGGAAAAGTAAAAAAAAGACAACAAATAAAAAATTTTAAAAATCTTAAATCACCGTATTCCATTCTTATCTTCTTCCTTAACCCCTCTTCCCCCTCCCCCCAAAAAACAAAAAACCCCCACCTTTTCTTTCTCTCTGCAGTTTCATCCTTATCCCCATCCCCACTCTTCATTGCAGCTTTAAAGTTTAAACGATCCCTTGGCCAGCCTCTATTTTTCTACAAAATAATCATTTTGGCATTGGTCTATCTCATTTTTTCAGTTGACGGCAAAGGTATGGTGGTAACAACATTTCCGACTATCTTCTTTGGCCGATTGGAACGATGAAATTGCTTGTAACTATCGGGGTGGAAAGTAATAGGTGCTTAAGGAGGTCTGTTAATTTTGATTTTGACAGTGTCACCGAGATGTTATTTTTTTCGAGGAAACCTTTATCGGAATAGTTTTGATATTTTTTTAGAAAGATCTTATAGTTTGTTTGGACTAATTTCTGGTCTGAGGTTGGGTTAAAATATGTAGTAGGATATGAATGGATCAGATTTGAACTTATACTATTGAAAATGGTGGCTGGGCAAGGGAAGATTTTGGTGGAGCAATGGTGAAAAGAAAGGAAAAAGATTTTTTTTTTTTGATAAGTTGGTTTAAAAAAGATGAGACCTACAAATTACAAATGTCAAATAATAAATGATCTTAGCATCTTACGTGGTATTTATGTCAGGCGATTAAGATACATGACATGAGTGAGGGGTTTATTATAAGTAACTTTATCTATTTGAGTTGTTAAATGGGAAAATCAGAAGTTCATATACTGGCTTTAAAATCCGATGCAAGTTTAGATGGTTCGGAGGCCTTTTTGCCTTTTATTTATGCTCTCCACTACTCACCCCGGGCCCACTCAGTAAATATTCCCACACANTTGTACGAATATTAATATGTGACTTTATTGTTGTTTAGTGCCCTTTAGTGTTATGTTGTGCCCGAAGCAAACAAATCTAGGCATAATTTCATATGTTCAACAACAAAAAAGCCTCGCAAAGGGTTTTTTTTGTGCATATAATATAACTTTTATAATTACGGATAATTTATTTTTCAAGACGGGATTCTTCCTTTGAGAGCTCGGATTTTGAAGAGAGTTTAAAATCTTGATCTTCTTCTTGTTCGTCGTACCTGGAATTTTGACCTGGTGTACGTGGAAGATTTCTTCTTTTCTTGGAAAAAGAATTGGATTAATTTTGATAAATAAAAGAAACTCTTCAGCCACCAATTCGAACTATATCCTCGAGATTCGAGTCACAATTTCGCTTTCCATTGATTGAGGATAGATGTTTTCTTTGTGTTGTGAGAATCGCTTTTTCTGCTGTGCAATTACCAGTGGCTTTCTATTTCGTGTTCCATCAAGAAGATTCGGACATCTCCACTGTGACAGTACTCTATTTTTATTTGCGGTGAAATTCCGGTGAAATTGACAAATCGCCGAAACTTTCCTACTCACGGGTTCGGGAGCAGCAGTATTCAACGGATTTGAAAGCGCGTTCGGACATCCCCGACTGTGATCCAGGTTCCATCTTTCTTGAATTGTATTTGTGCACATCTATTTATTGTTGCCTTGCCGGCAATTTTGATTGGATTGATTATTTTTTCTATCTTTTCTACTAGTGTTTTAAGCTTAAGGTTTCATATATTTATTTTAATTCTGTGTTTGCATAGGGGTCGTTTCGTAGACGTGGTAGTCGCTCCTTTGAGTTATTTTTAGCTCTCGAGTTCGTAGCTTGGAGTACTTCATTCCCGTTATTGTTTCTTAGTGGTAGTGTTTACCCAATACCTTTTGCTTATAGTGACGGTAGTGAACGATGTGAGAGTAAGGTCATGTCCTCGAGTAGGGGTGGGGTCCAGGAGTGGGAAGGGGGGTAAGAAAGCCTCTAGGCTGAGAATTGGGTCTTGAAACATTGGGACATTGATTTGGAAGTCTATAGAGTTAGGTAAGATTCTTCAGAAAAGGAAGATCAACATAGTGTGTATTCAGGAGACTAGATGGAAGGGTACTAGGGCACAAGATATAGATGGGTTTAAACTATGGTACTTAGGGAGCGCTAGGGGTAAGAATTGGGTAGGTATTTTAGTAGATAAGGACCTCAGGGAGCTTATGGTTGAGGTTAAGAGGGTAAATGATAGGTTGATGAGTATTAAGCTGGTAGTTGGTGGGTTTACTGTAAACGTGATTAGTGCATACGCTCCTTAGGTAGGTTTGGACCATGAGGTCAAGAAGCAATTCTGGAAGGATTTGGACGAGATGGTGCGTAGTATCCCGCACACAAAGAAGTTGTTCATTGGCGGAGATTTCAATGGTTATATTGGGGCTAGTGCTAGGGGTTATGATGATGTGCATAGCGGGTACGGCTTTGGGGATAGGAATGAGGGAGGTAATTCACCGTTGGATTTTGCTAGAGCTTTTGATTTGGTTATAGCTAACTCGAGTTTTCCGAAGAGGGAAGAGCACCTGGTCACTTTTTAGAATTCAATAGGCAAGACTCAGATTGATTATCTTCTCTGCAGGAAATACGATAATAGTATGTGCACTGACTGCAAGGTCATTCCAAGTGAGCACCTCACGACTCTACATAGGCTCCTAGTTATGGACCTGGAGATCAAGAGGAGTAGGAGGAAGAGGCGGGGTGCAGGCAACCTAAGATCAAGTGGGGTAACTTGACCAACGACAAAGCTCAGGAGTTAGGGGAAACGTTGTTGTCTTTGAGGGCCTGGATGAGTAGGGGGACGCGTCTAGTATATGGTTCACGACTGCAGATTGCATTAGGGTAGCTGCTAGAGAGGTCTTAAGGGTCACGAAGGGCTCTCCCGGGGGTCATATAGGGGACTAGTGGTGGAATGGAGAGGTTCAGGGTAAAGTGGAAGCTAAGAAAGTTGCTTATTTGAAGCTAGTAGAGAGTACAAACGAGGAGGAAAAAAAGGACTTATCGGGAGTGTTACAAAAAGGCAAAGAAAGAGGCGAAGTTAGCAGTTACGACGGCTAAGAACGCGGCGTTTGCTCATTTGTACGAGGAGCTCGAGGGCAAAGACGGGGACAAGAGGTTGTACCAATTAGCCAAGGTGAGGGAGAGGAAAGCCCGCGACTTAGACCAAGTCAAGTGCATCAAGGATGAGGATGGCAAAGTGTTGATAGATGAGGCACTCATTAGGAGAAGATGGCAGACATACTTCCATAAACTATTGAATGAGGAATGGGATAGACACATTGTGCTGGGTGAGTTGGAGCACTCCGAGAGTCGGCATGATTTTGGGTATTATAGGCGTATTACGGTAGATGAGGTGGAAGGGGAGATGTGTAAGATGTGTAGGGGCAGAGCGACAGAGCCAGACGAAATCCCGGTGGAATTCTGGAAGAGCACGCGGCAGACAAGTTTGGAGTGGCTCACTAGGTTGTTTAATGTTATTTTTAAGACAAAGAAGATGCCCGAAGAATGGAGGTGGAGTACGATAGTTCTGATTTATAAGAACAAGGGTGATATCCAAAATTGCAATAATTATAGGGATATCAAGTTATTGAGTCATACTATGAAGGTTTGGAAGAGGGTGGTGGAGGCCAGGGTGAGGAGGTGCGTGTCTATTTTCGAGAATTAGTTTGGATTCATGCCGGGGCGTTCAACTACGGAAGCTATTCATCTGGTAAGGAGATTAGTGGAGCAGTACAGGGAAAGGAAGAAGGATTTGCATATGGTGTTTATTGACCTTGAGAAAGCATACGATAAAGTTCCAAGGGAGGTCCTGTGGAGATGTTTGGAGTTTAGCGGTATTCCGGTAGCGTATATTACTGTGATTAAGGATATGTATGGTGATATTCAGACTCGGGTGAGGACTGTGGGTGGTGACTCGGAGCATTTCCCTGTGGTGATGGGGTTGCACCAGGGATCGGCTCTTAGCCCATTTTTGTTTGCCTTGGCGATGGATGTATTGTCGCATCACATCCAAGGGGAGGTGCCTTGGTGCATGCTATTTGCCGATGATATAGTGTTGATTGATGAGACGCGTAGCAAAGTTAATGCGAGGTTGGAGGTTTGGAGACAGACCTTGGAGTCTAGAGGTTTCAAACTGAGTAGAACCAAGACAGAATACTTGGAGTGCAAATTCAGTGACGGTACCCATAATGCAGACGTGGAGGTTAAGCCCCAAGAGAGTGAGTTTTAAGTATCTCGGGTCTATTATCCAGGGTAACGGGGACATTGACGAAGATGTCACGCATCGCATCGGAGCGGTATGGATGAAGTGGAGGCTCGTTTCTGGTGTTTTGTGTGATAGTAATGTGCCGCTAAAACTTAAGGGTAAGTTTTATCGAGTGGTGGTTCGACCGGCTATGTTGTATGGGGCTGAGTGTTGGCCACAGTCAAGAACTCCCATGTGCAGAAGATGAGAGTAGCATAGATGAGGATGTTGAGATAGATGTGTGGGTGTACCATGAGAGATAAAATTAAGAATGAAGCTATCGGGGATAGAGTGTAAGTAGCCTCCGTGGAGGACAAGATGCGGGAGTCGAGGATGAGATGGTTCGGACATGTTAAAAAGAGTAGCATTGATGCTCCTGTCAGGAGATGTGAGAGGTTGGCCATGGAAAGTTTGAGAAGATGTTGAGGTAGGCCTAAGAAGTACTGGGAAGAGGTGATTAGGCAGGACATGGCGCTACTTCAACTCACTGAGGACATGACCCTTGATATGAGGGTGTGGAGGTCGAGGATTAAGGTAGAAGGTTAGTGGGTAGTTTATAGTTGTTCACCGATAGTCTTAGTAGCATGCATGTCTCTTCATATTCTTAGACTTTTATTACGTTATGTGGTTTTGTTCGCCTCGGGTATTGTATTGTTATGTAGCTATTATTGGGTACTACTTATCCTTTATCTCTCCCTTTTTCTTTTCTCTTCCAT
This sequence comes from Nicotiana otophora, assembly GCA_000715115.1. Taxonomy (NCBI): domain Eukaryota; kingdom Viridiplantae; phylum Streptophyta; class Magnoliopsida; order Solanales; family Solanaceae; genus Nicotiana; species Nicotiana otophora. The sequence goes on along the minus strand of AWOL01S0001827.1, from coordinate 3,539 downwards.
CTTTCTTCCTTCCTTGCTTTCCTCTTCTTCTTCTTTCCCTTTCTGAGCCGAGGGTCTATTGAAAACAGCCTCTCTACCTGCATTAGGTAGGGGTAAGGTCTGCGTGCAGACTACCCTCCCCAGACCCTACCTGTTGGGATCAAACTAGGTTAGTTGTTGTTGTAGTAGTAGTGTTATGTTGTACCCGTAATTGTAATGTAGTGCCATTTAGAGTGGTAAAACTAATAATAAATTTTAGCTAATGGTAGTTGACTTTGTTCATGACCATTTATAGTGTTACTTTAGTGGAAAAATATTGGAAACTAACGTATGAAATATTAATATAGACATTATATCAACCTAAGTATCTGTTATATGAATAATTACTAAATTATCTTTGTAGTTATTGAAATTAATCATTTAGTTATCTGTTAACCACAAAAATATCAAAATATCTGGGGGGAAAAGAGATGATAGTTCAAACACAAACTCTCTCGAATGTTAGTCAACAAATGTAAGAAAATAACAAAATTAAACAACAATATTTTTCAAACTAAGTATTTTTATATGAATACTTATTAATTATATCATGTATAGTTATAAAAATTAATTATTTAATTCTATTATACCCAAAAATAGCTGAGTGAGAAACAAGCATATAAAATAATAAACTAACATATACAATAAGAAAAAAAACATGTAAAATAATAAACTAACAAATAAAATAATAAACTAACAAATAAACTAATAAACTAATATATAAAATAATAAACTAACATATAAAATAAGAAACAAACATATAAAATAATAAACTAATATATAAAATAATAATATAGAAAATGTGTCAACATAAGTAATAATATAGTAAAAATATCGATTAAATACTAATATAAAAGATATTGCAATATGTTTAAAAATGTTAAGCAATCAAAAAGAAAAATACTTTAATTAATATTGTTCAATTTACAGACATCGTCATGGAGGTTCCCCATGTGCATCCCGGACCTCCATCTCAAGAGGTACTGCTGCTACAAGGCAAACATAGGTCTTCACACATCTGGGATGGGCAGTGTCTGTTCCAAATATTCCACCTCAGACGTATAGACGATATGTGGGAGTTCATTAGGGACCACCCACTCCATCCTCGTATAGTTAGATGCCTTTAGGATACGGGTTTCTACAGGATCACAGAGATAGTTGCAGTCTGACAGGGCGTTGATCACGGCTATGATAGAGCGGTGGCGACCGGAGATGCACACGTTTCATCTACCTATCGGCGTGAGGACGTGGAGGTTCTTTTCAGTCTGTCGGTTGATGGATTACTTGTAGCTTACCTGCATGCTTGTAGAGACTATATGGGAGTGGATTACCTGCATATGTTACAGCGGCTCACCGGTTTCCAGCCAACAGAGCCGACTCCATTGAGGGGGTCAGTCGATTGTAGCTAACACCCGTCCGGTAGCATCTAGCGGCGATGGTTGTGGAGATTACGGATGATTCACAACCGGAGGATATCGACCGACAGATCAGATTGTTGTTATTGCTGATGTTTGGTTGTGTATTGTTCCCGAACACTTCGGAAAACCTAGTCAATTTGAGATTTCTACATCATCTGGAGTGGCTAGATGATTTACCTCGTTACAGCTGGAGTGTAACTATTCTAGGTTACCTATATAGGCAGATGTGCCAGGCGTGCTTGGGCTCCCAGAAAGACGTCTGATTTTTACCGCTGTTGAAGATGAAAACATAGTTAATTATTTTCATGAGTATAACATACATAGTAAAACAATACCTTAAATTTTATGTCCACAATCTATATTAGGTTTGGTCCTGTGAGCGGTTCATGCAGTTCCAGCCACCTCTACCACCGATCGTACCGGATGCGCCACCTCCACCATTTCTCCCTTTAGCTTGGCGGTGGGTTGATAGGATAGGCTACGCACGCGAGGTCGAGGCTCGACATCATATCCCTTATCAAAGGGAGTTGTTGGATTTACTTGAAGGCGTGCAGGTATATATATACTTAACTTTACTTGGCTTGGCTTTATATGTGTTGTATTTACTCACGATTCTTGTGTTTAATAAATAGTTCGTATGGAGGCCATACAACAAGTTCATAGTTGGTTTGCCCAATTATTGCTTCCGCGGCCGAGCTATGTGGAGCACTTCCATCCCACTGATATGTCTCGACATAGTCGAGCATCATGACACAGAGCAAGTCCTTAGTTAGTTTGGTCGCCCGAAGCTTGTACCTATTCCGCCCACTTGGCACGAGATACATTACCAGCGGGATGATCGTTGCAGGGTTGACCAGACATACAAAGCATGGCTAGAGGCCTAGATTACGGTTTGGGACCAGAGGTATGATCTGATTCTGTCATATCCTCCACCTGACTGTATGGATGGCGAGCATGAGTACATGGGTTGGTATCGTAGCGTTACCCAACTTTTCGTCGGGAATCCCGTTCATCGCGCAGGTGATCAGTACATTCCATTCGGCGGGAGGCATGAGGCACTGGTATATTAATTATTATACTTACTTATAACGCTACATTATTCTTACGTAATTAATATTTTAGTTGTTATGTAGGCTATTGATCAGTTCTACCAGTGGGGGCTGCAGATGCTGCAACATACAGGCGAGGGAGAGTCAGTTTTGCGCGTCTTTGGCTGTCGGGTTACTGATCTTGATTCTGACACATTCATACGTGCCCGAGAGGATGGGCGCTTTGGATACGAGGTAGCTTATGTTCTGCCCGAGGAGTACCATTATGGGCCACCAGTGGAGCCTGAACGTGGTAGATGTGGCAGGCGTGGCCAGAAGGGAAGGGCTGGCCCACAAGGTCATGGTGGTCGGCGAGGACGGGGTCCCCAGCAAGGAGGCGTTGAGGCACCCGTGGAGAATATTAGAGATGATCAGCCGGGTGAACACCCTGAGCTACACGATGCTTCTCATGATATGTCGTCATTCAGTCTTCAGTTGTCGCCAGGGACTTCGCAGGTGACCCCGTCTGCTCCATTGTTGATTGCGGGCAAGGCCATTACGCGGCAGGAGTGGGATCAGTAGTTTCCTGATCCCCCAGATCCATTGTTAGTTGTTGCTGATTGGCCGATACAAGAGGTGCATAGTGGGAGATGACTGAGTTATGGATCATCACCGAGGGATGCTGAGGATCTTTCACATACTTCATCTACTCTAGTACACCTCGATGTTCCGACAGAGCATTGTGGCGCTACTCAGGCGCAGGTATTTTTGTATTACTATTGTTTCAATTTGTTTTTATGTCATTGACTAGTCAGTAATATCTAAAGTATTTTTATTTTTGTAAATATTTCGTCATAGCCCGTCACGGACTCCGCTCAGTGCGATACTAACTTGTCGGAGACTGATGATGTTATGCAGGAGCCCGATGAGACCATGGTATGGCCATTAAATTTTTTTTGCTAATACGTACATTAGTATTTTCTATTTCACATACTAAAATATCTTATTATTGTGTAGGTTACTGCTGGCCCAACGGCCACTTTTACCGACTCTGCCAGCCTTACTGACGATCATG
>AWOL01S0001825.1:8912-24051 GCA_000715115.1 Nicotiana otophora | reverse complement strand
GAGAATGGGCTAGCAATTAGTTAGTAGTTAATTCAGGAAGAGCCTAGTTATGTCTAGACAAGATGATACAGAAACATCAGCAGACCATGCAAGATAAACGTAGTGAACCACAACATGGGGAATTCAATCTCGCAGATATGACATTGTGATACTGGAGAAATATTTCGATACGAGTTGAGGTAGTTAAAGGTACCGTATAAGTATTACGTAAATAAAAGAGAGTGCCATGGGGAAGATAGTCAAATATCAGTATAGAAGCAACCCTACAAGCTCAAGGGCGTAGAGATAAGTAACTACGGATAATTATAGGTGAGGAAGGACATCAAAAATTCCATCGAGTATGCGATGTAATAAGCTCGCAGATTTACAAGAGTCAGAGGGTCCTCCCTAAGTACTACAATGAAAGACTAGTTATGGAAATAAGGAAGAAGGCTTCAACCTAAGCACAATGACCTAAAGAGGATAGCGGTTTTGTAACAACAGTCTCACAACAATATTGTATGCTCTTCTTAAGAAAGTGGCACCTATCGTAGCTAATGAACGGGAAGAAGAAAAAAATCAAAAGGTGATATTCAAGATCATATGGGTTGTATGGAATTCCAATATGTGTGGGCACTAAGATAAGACAAGTATCCGTCCAACAAGTGGCAGAACGAATAGCAAAAGTAGTTGTTTACATTTAATGAAAGTTTAGAAGGAACGAAAGGAATTATTCGATCGATAATCCAGAGTTAGTTACATTATGAATGCTCTTAAGATTTTAGACTATTATCCATGCAGTATATATATTAGCATTCATACAGTCGTAGAAGACTCTGGTATAAGTTAAAACACAAAATTGAGACCAGGGCATAGACAAAGGATTAAATTGTTAGAAGATTGTATCATGGATATTCCATAGCGCCCATGAAAGGCTAAAGTAATAACTAATACCAGGAGCCGCAGATCGGAAGATAGCTTAAGCCTACATAAAGGCTGATCAGAAATAAGAGGAAACTAAAGAGTTACACCAACTAAGTAAATCAGGAGTCTCATTATTGGACCCAGAAAATTTCAGGAATCGTTGATTGAGAACATAGAAGAATCACTATTAATATCGGAGGTACAAGAAAGATAGTACAACAATCATATTATATAACGCCTCTACGATAAAGCCAATTAGAAGAGTATGAGCCTTATAAGAAGTCAGTATGAAGCTCCCGTCGGATTGTGTATGCACTAGAGGTGCAAGTATTACAATAGAGCTTCACGTTGTGGATGTAAATTATACTTATGTTGATGGGAAGTCATGAGAGAGATAAAAGACGTGATGCGGGGATTCAATATCCAGGAATGATAGCGGCATCGTCAGTGGCATGTCTTCTAGCCTATGGTTTCTAGGTATCGAGAGGTCTAGTTAAAAGAGTAAATAAGAGTTTAAGAGGATGTGATGTCTCGCTTGATGTTCCAAAATAACATAAGGAAATATGTGGTAAAAGCAAGTTGAAGGAAGGTTACGAGTGGTATAAATGAATATGTGTAGGTCACAAGGTAAAGTATAGTGAAGCGACAAGGTCTTAGGAAGACAGGAGTAAGGATAAGAAAGGGTGAGTGAGAAGGTAACGATAATGGATAAGTCCTCAGGATTAAGCCCATGAAAACAAGATAGCTGATGGTTTCTCTAAGTTATAGAAAGCTCAGTATAGCCTGAATGAACTCAAAGGAGTCAAAGACTAATAGAATTTAGAACATATGGAATGCTTCCCTGGTAGTAGAATAAGGGTGTAATTGTGGTAGATAAAGGATGATGTTTGGGCCTTCAATTTAGTTATGATTTGAAGAAAAGAAAAAGAGGGATTTCATGAGTTGTACAGGATTAGAATAACCCCATAGTATGAATCACGTTGGGATGCATGAAATACAGTTATGGAAGCATGGTATTGCCCCCAGCTGGATCAATCTAATCATTTCAGATGTTCCCCGATGAGACGCGAGCCCTAGCGGCAATGTTACATAAGAGGTCAAGTTATCGGTATTAAGGGAAATCAACAATGGATGGATAAAAGTTACAAAGTATGAGATGAGATTAGGCCATCATTCTTAAGATGAACAGTAATGAAGAAGCATTAAAGGACGTACATTTATACATATAGGATAAGCAACGAGAGTAATCTGGAGTTTGGTAGCAGACCTCAGTAACGATAAATCGAAGTAAGAGTTACGGTATAGTATGACCTACCTATGCTTAAAGTCATGCAGATAGATAACCAGGTCTATGAAATAAGATATAGAAATATTCGTAAGTTCGACAAAGTAACGAGCAAAGAACTTCAGTATACCCATAGATTCCCAGAGGGACATCTTATCAAGCTCTTTATATGTTTACAAATGGAGGCCTAGAGATTGACTAAAACCTGGAGGAAAAAGGAGAGAAGAGTAGCATAGGCACACTTATAGGGTCAGAGTCATACAAGCTGCATAATGGAAGGTAGCAACAGTTACGAGATTGGAAGGATTTCGACCACAAGTCATGGCATGAGAAAGAGGCCTAAAGGGGGAAATGCCCTGACCTTTGGATTTATTCACATAATAGTTGCCCGGATGATATGGAGAGTACTAAAGTATCCGCAAGAGCTATGATTATGAGAATGATAAGTGCATCAGTCAACATTCGAGGACGAATGTTCCAATAGGGGGAATGATGTTACACCCCATGTTTCCGTACGTTAAAGTACGCCATAAGTAAATTGATATAAGCTAGGAAATGAGATGTTACATCCCGCATTTTTATAAGTTAAGGTTTTGTCCTAAGTTAATCGACGTAAGTTCAAGGATGATATTATTGGAGATTATAAGCATTATTCTATTTCAAACAAGTGATGAGTAAATTCGTGAAGGTGAGGGGGTAAGCAAATCGAAGAAAATGAATTTCGTCGAAATTTGTCATTTTGAGAAAATTCATAATTATGTTGGGAAGGGGTTAATTATTAAATTTAGAGGAAAATATAGAAATTGAAAAAAATATATATATTTGGTTAATATTTAAGTGAGATTTGTTTAGGGGACATCATCTACTTGGGACATAGAAAGTTGGCATCAAATGATCTTCTTAACCGAGCCAAAAACGTGGCTGCAAACCTACACACATATTATTGACTCTTAAGTTGTATGGTAATGTGGAAAAATTAGAGGTTTATATGGCTAAGTCACCACATGAAGTGGGGCCCACAACCTACTATTTAAAGAAACTTCTTATCTCAATAGATTGGATTTTAGGATTGCTAATTAAGGATGGAAAACTTCACCAAGAAAATTTTATCCAAGATCATATAAGATAGTAATGTAAGTTACTTCAATTCATCCGAGACTTCTTAGAAAATTAGCAACGGGATTTCGCGAATCTAACGAAGTACGGTGCAATCTTTCTCAAGAGCATCATACGGATATTTTCCTACTTCGATCCACCGTTACGTGTTGTCGCAATTGACGTGTGTTATAAGGATTGTTAAGAGAATCAGTTCAGGTATGTTAAGGCTATCCCTTATTTCCTTTTGGCATGATCTATACAATACAAACGAAACGCGAAAATGCACAACTTCCATAAATGACTCTATTCATAGAAATACTAGAGATGCTTATGTTCTTGGTTCCCCACGTGTCCTATTATTGTATCATCTATTCACGGGTCTCAGAAAATACGTAAGTTGAAAAACTTTACTTCATGATATTACTCAAAGGCATAATTGTCATATGACAGTTTGAGAGATTTTATTGACGTACTTCTCATGCATTGCATCATTTATACATGATCATTGACNACGTGTGTTAGAAGGATTGTCAAGAGAATCGGTTCAGGTATGTTAAGGCTATCCCTTCTTTCCTTTTGGCATGATCTATACAATACAAACGAAACGCGAAAATGCACAACTTCCATAAATGACTCTATTCATAGAAATACTAGAGATGCTTATGTTCTTGGTTCCCCACGTGTCCTATTATTGTATCATCTATTCACGGGTCTCAGAAAATACGTAAGTTGAAAAACTTTACTTCATGATATTACTCAAAGGCATAATTGTCATATGACAGTTTGAGAGATTTTATTGACGTACTTCTCATGCATTGCATCATTTATACATGATCATTGACCCATGACCAGATGGTGTTATATACACGTATATATGTATATTATATGTATATGGGATATGGGAAAAGGTTACGGCGTTATATACGCACCACCACCTGATCAGCTGGTATACGTTGATGATTTTGCCCACAGTGGTCGAGATAATATGATGGGATGCCCTCAGAGGCTTGATGATGTTTTGAACACATGTACCTATGCACGACATGAAATTCATACGCATATGCATGATACTATAAGCATTTCATGATTTACAGAGTTATCCATACTTATATGTCGAGTCTTTTACTCCATGTTTCTCTCATATCTATTATTTATGGATTTTCATTCCTTACATACTCGGTACATTATTTGTACTGACGTCCCTTTTTGCCTGGGGACGCTCCATTCATACCTACAGGTATAGACAATTAGTTTGACGAGCCCTTATAGTAGACGAGGTTAGCATTCAGCTAAGGATCGGTAATACTCCACCTCATTCGGAGTGCAGCCGAGTCTATGAGTCATCGTGTCAGAATTTTGCTAATGACTTATGGGTAGGTCGGTACCCTGTCCCAATTGATATCAAATACTCTTAGAAGCTTTGTAGACAATGGTTCATATTGTACAGTATGTCAAAGGCCTTGACGGCCTACATGCATTCATGTTTTAATAAAGATGTTTCATTGATATAGTGCTTTCCCACTTGTAGTTATACATTACGAGTTGTGGCCATGTTGGCCCAGTTACCAACGACAATACGAAAAAAAAGATATGCTACGTTGGTACTCGGTTGAGTAAGGCACCGAGTCCCCATCGTGGCCCATCATTTTGGGTCGTGACACATTACCAGGAATTCAAAGTGCCCATCCCGGGTTTTGAAAGCTATTTTCGGAATATCCTGCTCCATGATCCTCAATTGATGATAACCGGATCTCAATCAATCTTGGAGAAATACTTAGCACCCTGCAATTGATCAAATAAGTCATCTATCCTTAGCAGTGGGTAGTTATTCTTGATCGTGACCTTGTTGAGATGCCGATAATTAATACACATTCTCGGTGACCCATCTTTTTCCTTACAAAAAAGACAGGTCGGCCCCAAGGCGACACACTCGGCCGGATGAAACCCTTCTCTGACAAATTCTTTAATTATCCTTTTAGCTCCCTCAACTCTGTTAGTGCCATTCTGTAAGGCGGAACAGATATAGGTTGCATGCGTAACATCACATCAATCCCAAAATCAATCTCCTTGTCTGGCGGAATCCCAGGGAGTTCATCCGGAAAGACCTCCGAAAATGCATTTACAACTGGTACAGACTCAAGGGTAGGTGCCTCAACATCAGTGTTCGTCAGTGCCTCAAAATGGTAAATACGCCCCTTGTTGATCATCTTGGTGGCCTTAAGGTAAGAAATAAACCTACCCTTCGGCACCACATCATTCCCTTTCCATTGAATAACTGGATCATTTGGAAATTCAAATCTAACGGTTCTAGTTCGACAATCAAGATTAGAAAAACATGAGTAAATCCAGTCCATCCCCATTATTAATCAAAAATCCACCATCCATAATTCAATGAGATCAGTCAGGGTGTCCTGACGACGCACAGCGACAACACAATCCCTATAAACCCTTGCGACCATAATAGACTCAACAACCGGAGTAGATACAGAGAACGACTCATGAAGCAGTTTCGGTCCTATCGCAAATTCCATAGAGACATAGGGAGTGACAAAGCACAAAGTGGAACCGGGATCAATAAGAGCATACATGTCATTAGATTGGACAGTCAATATACCTGTGACAACCTCTAGAGAAGCCTCTGAACTTTGGCGACCCTTCAAAGCATAAAAATGGTTGGGTCCTCCCGAACTCTCCGCACCACTCCAAGCTGCACCATACCCTGCGGGTACTAAAGTGCCTCGAGCCAGACTAGGTGATGCGGATGTACTAGCTACAGAATTGGATGGTTGTTCTTCACCCCTACTCTTGCTCTGGTGGGATGAACAACAATCCCTCTGAATTTGACCCCTCATACCACACCCGTAGAATATAGGTTGGTCCATGAAGAAGGCCCCAAAGTTCATCTTCCCACACCTGGGGCATAGGGGCCTCCGCTACTGCTGATATCTTCCACCAGGCTGACCCTACCGGTAGGATCCCCTGTTGCCCTGGCTGGGCCTAAAATAGCTCCACTGCTGCTGACTAGGTCCGGATGGCTGCGTACTAACCAAAGGCTGAGCAAAGTACTGGGATGGCCCTAACAACACTCCGCGAAAATGTTGACCTACCACCACTACTACCAGAAGAACCACCAAAGTTGCACGCGTACCGGGCCTTGATGTTGCCCTCATACTCCATTATAATCTTCAATTTGCGGGTCTTTGTGGCTTGAGAGAGTGCCACCATCTTACCATAATTCATATTAGAGTTCAAGTCAGCTGTAGCGGCCTCACTAATAACCAAGGGGCTAAGGCCCTAAACAAACTGGCACACTCTAGCCTCCATAGTGGGCAACATGGAAATGGCCTAACTGAACAGGCACGTTAATCTCATATGATACTCCTACACACTCATGCTACCTTGTTTCAGGCTCTCAAACTCGGCAACATGGGCAGCCTAAGTCTCGGCGAGCAAACAATGATCACTGAAAGCATTGGCAAACTCACTCCACCTCGCCGGAGGGATCTCCTCCTCACGTGAGTCCTCCAATATCTCAAACCAAGAATAGGCCACCCCTTTCAGACGGTAGGAGGCAAACTCCACTCCCTCCATCTCAGTAGCACACATAACTCGGAGGGTCTTGTGCATCTCATCTATAAAATCCTGGGGGTCCTCCTCAAGATCAGTACCTGTGAACACTGGAGGGTCCAACTAGAGAAATTTGTTCATCTTGGAACTAGTGGAATCCCCTGGATGACTAGAAGAAGTGGGTGCAACATTTGATCTTTGGGATTGGGAAGCCACTATTTGAGCCAACATTTGTATGGATCACCTGAGATCCCCATCTAATACACCGGGACCGGAAGTTGGGGCTGGAAGTGAAATTGGAATACCAGTTGGAGGGATTGTTGCACCCTAAGTAGATGCAGGGACATGTGCAATCTGATCACGAGTAGTGGAAACAGGCAGTGTAGTAGTCGGGGGAATATTCTCACCCCTCGTGCACTCACCTGCATTATCAAGTGAAGAATCAACTGCCACTCCTGGGGTGGCATTGGCTTCTTTGTCATTTCTTGCTTTCTTCCTAGGCGCTATGTACTAAAAATAAGAGAAATGCACGAGATAGAGGAGGAACAATCTACAATCAGCTATATCGCAGGATCTAGAACATCAAAGAAGAGTATTGTTCCTAAATGACCCCAGCAGTCTACTAATTATAGATCTGGTCGATAACACACCGACAAGAAGGACTCTATAGTCACGGCTCCGGGACATCGTAGGACACTTTAAAAGCTTAGGCTTTGATACCGAGCTTGTCACAAACCGGCCTTTGGCAACGCGACCGGCGCTCAACAGGGTTACCCCGATCGAGAAAGCCTACACAATGCCGTCTAGCTATGTCATGGGAATTACACCAGGTCATATGAATAACACCAGTGCATTTCCATTATTTATGTCATTAACAAAAGTCCAAAATAGTACACTATACATTTGTAGTTAAAGTGGAACAGATTCTACAATTACAACAAGTTTAGTTCAACCTTTTCAAAACAAGATACAACCTCTTTTGAAAACAAGATACATTTTCAAAACACTATGTCTACGGAGCCTCTAACAGAACAAAAGAGTGCTAAGACAAGGCCCCGGCTATACCTAAAAATGTTATGTACAAAGCAGAAGAGATACAGGGCCCCGAAATGAAGTAGGGCTCACCAAGTCAGTTGAAGTGAGGGTGTGCTACTGTCACGGATGAACACCACTTGCTATGGAACCACCTGCATCCATTAAAGATGTAGATGTCCCGAGAAAAGGGATGTCAGTACATATGAAATAGTACTAGTATGTAAACTAAACACCCTCTCAATAGAATGAGTAATAGTAACAAAAAAGGAGACATGAAATCAAGAAGAGACTCAAATAGTATCAAGGTGTCAAGTTAGGGGAAAGGTAAATGTCCAGTAAGTTCAAATCATTTTAAGTTGGGATATCTTTAGCACCGATAGACCATCGTGTTTTAGCTCGTAGACCGATCTCAGCCCGACCGGCTAGTCGTCTCACCTCGAGACATCCACTCACAATACCACCATGTGTGTGGCATGGCGTCCGATCTCAGTCCGATCGTCTAAGCCGTCTCACCACAATGCCATGTGGGCCAACGTCACATCACATTTCGCTAGCAATAATCTCATCCCATTTAAGGGGAAACATCTCAACAGATCAATCTCGTCCCATATAAGGGGTAACAACCTCATCACATTAACACAGGGGGTTTAGCCCCTCAATCACTCCTACACTGGCACGTGTCGTTTCAGGGTTAGGTTGTTTCGACCTGCCCTTCCTCGGTGGCTAAACAATACTCCCAAGGCATTTATTATTAAAAGTATTTACCACTTATTTCATATTTCTTTACATGTTATTCATTTCATTGGCACCATTGGCCATAACACAATATTATTCTTGGCACGTTGGTTATACATCGTATTTCATGCTCACTATTTCACTTCAAACATGATCACGGATCGTCAACAACAAACATTTCTATTCAAGACTTTAAGCACACATTTGAGAAATTTAGGGTCTTAGGCACATGTGATTTCCTTCACAACTTAATGCAATAGCTTTCATTAGAATCATGTTTTTAAATCATAACATATTAACACACAACCCATACATAAATCACATTCTCAAATAGTAACTAAACATGACAAGAATCTTTGGAACACATATAGAACGCATATTTATTTTGACACAACGATGTTTCGAAAAACTCAATTTATAATGAGCAACAAGGGACTTACAATGCCATTATGGGACTTAATTGTAAAAGAGGAGTCCAGTCAACNGATTATAACTCTAGTTTTATGTATTTAATCGTTTTGGATGATTTAGTTGTTGCATCTATATTCACTAGTTCATGTAATCGAGAGAGGAATAAATTATGATATCTTTGCATTATTAACTTAGTTGAGTGCATTGATTCTTCTACGTAATCGAAAGAGGCTAGTTGAATCATTGATTAAACCTAGTTGGGAGAATAAACGAAAAGGGTTTTCCTAAAGACCAATCCACTATTCATTCTTGTATCTCTTCACGTGCTTATATTGGTTAATCTTGTGATGTTAAGACTTAATCAAGAGAGGAGTTTTTGCAGGATGTTTGAACTAGTTACCGAGTGAATTCATGTTACACCCCATGTTTTCGTACGTAAAATTACGTTGTAAGTCAACTGATATAAGCTAAGATATGAGATCATTTTTGAAAGTACGTAAAANCTTGAGCAATGATTGATGAACAAATGACTTAGAAATTCCCTTTCTCACTCTAGACCATATTCCTCTCTCTAAAATATAAGTTTGAACTTTCTAAAATGATCTCTAGGTTTGTTTTATAAGAATGGGGCTGGGTTTATAAAACCAGAAAAATGAAGCATTGATGCAGGCATGCGGTCGCATATGCAATCGCATAACGCTTCTACGGTCCGCAAAATGGGCCGCATAATGGCCCTCCAAAACTGGGCATTTTTGCTTCACTCTGCGACCAGTCTACGGTCCGTGGACCAATTCTGCAATCGCATAATGCACCGCAGAACTTCCTTCCGAAAATGTTTATGTTGGATCTGTGATTGGTTGTGCGGCCCGCAAAATGATTATGCAGCCGCATAATGGACAACATATTGGTCCTAAAATTAGCCCAAGTTTTTGCTTCATTCCGCGGCGGATCTGCAGTCTGTAGATCAGTTCTGCGATCACATAATGTATCGCAGAAATGCCCAGCACTTCCAAAAACTAATTTCAACTCCCCAACGCACTGTTCAACCTAGAAAACCCGCACCGCGGCACCACAAAACCCCATGTTTTGGTTAAATTTTATGGGGCCTTTTAGTCTGCACCCATATCATTGTAGCTGGCAGACCAAATGACTATAATACCANAAAGTCATCACATGTTACGTTTATAAGTTTTACCAAAATTTGAGACAAATGTCACTGCGATTTTTTCCCAATATACTTAGAGTTATGGGGTGATCCACCCATCAAATTGAATATCTATGAGTTTGTTTCCTAACGCATTAAACCTTTAACAATACGACATTAGAGTAAAGAGATAGTGTGTAATGACCCGACTTGTGGTTTTAAGAATTTACGCCCCATTCAGTGACTTAAGGTCTCGAGCTGCTTCGTAATATGTATTATGACCCGCGGGTGCGGTTGAGTTTGATTTTCGGGAGATTCAGAATTTAATTAAAAGAACAATTTTTATTTAGAAGCTTAAATGGAAAGAGTTGACCGGAGAGTTGAATAGAATTCGATGATGGCAATAGCTTCGTATGATGATTTCAGACTTAGGTGTATGTTCGGATTTGGATTTGGAAGTCCGGAGGAANGAGGTCCCCCTCATCCTAGGAATACCATTCTTAGAGACGGGTAGAGCTATATTAGATATACACAAGAGAAAGCTCATGCTTAGAGTGTGTGAGAAGACTGTGACTCTTAATATGGATANCCATTACGTCATTTATGACTTGTGTGCAAAATTTGAAGTCATTCCGGATTGATTTGATAGATTTCAGCGCAAAATATAGAAGTTGAAGATTTGAAAACTCATAATTCTATTCGATTCGCGATTCCAAATTTCGGTGTTGTTTGACATGGTTTGAAGCCTAGACTAAGTTCGTATTGTATTTTGGGTCATGTTGGTATATTTGGTTAAAGTCCCGATGGCCTCAGGTGGATTCCGGAAGGTTAACGGAGCAAATTGGAGTTGAAGGAAGCTGCTGGAAAATTGCAGCAGCTGTTTGAACCGCACCTGCGGAATTTTGGGCACTGCAGAAGTGAGATGCTTTTCACAGAAACGAATAATGGGGGGAAGCTGAGAATGCCACAAAAGCGGCAACTGGCACGCAAAAGCACAAAGGCAACCGCAGAAGCGGCCATGCGCGCTGAAGCGGACACTGCCTCGCACCTGCGATTCTTGCATAAGAGGAAATGCTTTCGCAGATGCGAGGGTCATCTGGGCAGCACACTTTCGTAGAATCATGATTTTTCTCGCAAAAGGGAGCACGCAGAAGCATGGAAGCACTCCGCAGGTGCAAAACTCGGCAGAGACATTTAGGATCAAAAATTGTCATTTCGCCATTTTCGATTGGGATTTTGGAGCTCGGGGTTTTGGCAATTTTANTGGAAAGTAAAGGGCTCGAAAGAGAAGGTTGCGATGAGCGAGAAAGATAAGTGTGGGGTGTACCCAAAGAAGGCCGAGAAGAAGCTATCCGCATGGATGTGTGCATCAGTTCGGGCACGAGGAATGGAGCCCGACTCTGACTCGGACCCCGACTAGATGTTCAGGGAAGTTTTCTTTACTTTATGATTTTTAATTATGTTCCATGAGGACATCACAACATTNAAAATCTCTCAAGACTGGTAATACTGAGTCACAAACACTAACTGACTACATAGAATGATCTCAAGGATCGAATACTCAATACTATTTGATTAAGNAGGACATCACAACATTAAGTGTGGGGTGGGGGATATTTTTATGTATGTATATTAGTTTTCTTTTTGTTAGTTGTAGGAGTTATGTATGTCTATTCGACATGTTTCTTGAGGGATTAAAGTCTATGGAAAAAAACAAAAAGATTTTCTTTTGTTAGGTAGTGTAACAAGTCCCCCCTGGTTTGTTTTTGTCGCGGTTCTTTTCAAAGGGTTTTATTTGAATCGGTTGTAGTTAGTTTTAATTTTCGTAGGAGTAGGAAATCTTGTGTTATGATCTGAAACGAAGGCAATATCTCTTGACTTTATTATACCTTGAGAATAGTAAGTGCTTTAGTTGTGACGGTTAGGCCCAGTTTTTGACTCTTGTATAAGTACCTTGAATTGTATGATCTTAACTTGGCTTAACTACTTTGACTAGAGTGTCTTGATAGTCCGATCCTGAACTAGTTATGTGTCATGCGTGTGTGACATTTTGTGTCATTGTGTGCATTGCTTTGGATGTCTCGAAGTTGCCCCGTGTGTTTGCAAAGAGAAGTGGTAGTTTTATTTAGTCTTGGAGTGATATAGGCGTTTCTTTGTTGAGCCAGTTATATGCCTTTACCCACCTAATTGTTATGTATCTTAGTTAACCCCTTTGACCTTGTAATCTTGTTTCTTTGGCGACCACATTACAAGCCTTACCCATTTCTTTGAATTGACCATCTATTTGAACCTTTTACCTCTCATGAGCATTTGAATAGTTTATGAACTTTGTAAAAGTTAAAGTGCGGGGTGGTGGTTTGGCTTTTGATGGAACTATTGAAATAAGGAGAAAGGAAAAAAGAAAAGTATTTGTATTGTTGTTAAACATATTCCTTGATAGAGGTAATTGTTTATGTATTTGTGCTTAAATAAGTTAGGGGTTGATGTATATTGATGTGAAGGTGGAGCTATGGTTTGACATAAGTGTGGGATTTTGAACGGTTAACTATATGTATTAAAGTTCTTTGGGAGGTGTAGTCACTCTTATATCCACATGTATGCTTCCCATCCCACAGCCTACATTACAACCAAATTAAGTCCTACTTGATCCTTGACTGAATGAGCTCAATTAGTATAGTAGCACACTATGAGTAAGCCTATGGTACGTATTTTGTGGCATTGGAATGTTGTTTTTGAGAGTGAGTGGATTATTTCTATCTTGAGTTCCTAATTGTTCTTAATTTTATTGTGTGTGGAACTACTCCTTATTGTTATGTGAGGGCACTTGACTCACGAACTAAAGGCAATGTCGTTAACCTCTTTGTTAGATTCAGTGAGTGGGTTGTGAAAAATATGTGGTGCTTTTGAGTCAAATCTTTCAGCGAGGATATTACAGTATTGTGCTTAATCTATTTTACATATTCTTGGTGTGATGAGTTAGGAGAGTTGTTTAAAAAGGTCATGTCTTTATAAATTGTAGTTTGATTGCTCGAGGACGAGTAATGGTTAAAGTGTGAGGTGTTGATGGTAGGCTATTATTACGTGTTTTAGTCACTTATTGCACCCTAATTCACTGGACTTTTCTTATGTTGAGCTTTATTTAGTAGTGTTTTGCACTTATTGTGTGTTTTATGGCTTGCAGGAGTGATTGCGAGTTATGTAGATGTTGTGGAAATAATTTGAGCTATTTGGAGCTTTGAAGTCTGAGTAAAAGCACAAGGGATTAAGTTGGGATCGTGTTCGGGGTTCGAGGATCACGTCTAGACATCAAAAATCAAGAAAAAAGCAACACTCTGAGGAATTTGCACTAGTGCGGTGCGTGGGACGCCACATCAGTGTGTTTTGGTAGCTTGATGAAAATTACATGCTCCCTGATAAGCCCTACTAATGCCACGCATGGCGTGTTTCCCCATGCGGCGCGCCTCTGCAATATTTACAGAGTTATTTTCCTGTTTCGCTTAGGAAAGGGTGATTTCGTCTCGGCTCGAACATACTTGGTATAAATACATGGANGTACAGTCAAGACACTCACTAGTCTAATAACCTGTGCAATATGGTATACAAAATAATAGGAAAACAATTAATAATAAGAGCAACACAAATGAACCCCCAATTAAATCAAGTTCTTCAAATAAATATATTTCACATATAATTCTTCCAAATAACTGACTTTCAAATATAATTTCCTCAAATAAATATCTTTCAATAGATCTTTTTCAAATATAATTTCCTCAAATAAATATCTTTCAAATACAATTCCTTCAGTGACTACTTTGTGAATAAAAAACCTTCCAAATAAATATTTTGAATATAATTCTTTCAATTAAAAGTCACCATGTGACACCTCATTTCATAATCATAAAAATACGGGTCTCAGCCCTTTTCATAATTGCACGGCACTTCGTGCCCATAATTAAATCATCGTATTTTCCCGCCACCTCGTGCCCATTTTTCATATCACATCTGCACGGACAGTTCACCTGTCAATAATTAAACCATCATATTTTCCCCAGCACTTCGTGCCCACATTTCATATTTCAACTGCACGGACAATTCACGTGCTAGTATCATCATTATTTACTCACCACACCCCGTGCCCACATTTCTTTTCATAATGCACCTGGAAATAGCCAGAGGTTCCCAATTGCTACATAAATCAGACTATTATCAATTTACCAAGAACAAGACAAATTGCACAAGGTATTAAAATAAACACAAGGAAAATCACAACATCACATAAAATCACCAATGCAACCACTCCACATCATCACATATCATCACTAACAATAGCCACCCTTATCTCTTCTATAGCCACCCTTATCACTCCTATAATAGCCTCCCCTATACCTCCGCCATGACAGTATCAATAGCCACCCTTATCGCTTATATAACCACCCTTATCGCTCCTATAGACACCCTTATCTCTCCTATTGCCACCCTTATCTCTCCTATAGCCACCTTTATCGCTCCGCCCAAACAATATCCCAACACACATAACAACAGTAAAATGCCGCCCTTATACCCACATAATATCAACAGTGAAATGTCACCCTTATACCCACATAATATCAATAGTGAAATTCCACCCTTATGTCCGCAAAATAATAACTCAAATAACACAACAATTTACACGAAATATTATCACGGTAACATAACAAAATCAATTCATATCATGATTTGCCCAGTGGCCACAACCAATTCTAAAGGTATAACAAAATCAATTAGTTTCGCNGGGAGAATAAACGAAAAGGGTTTTCCTAAAGACCAATCCACTATTCATTCTTGTATCTCTTCACGTGCTTATATTGGTTAATCTTGTGATGTTAAGACTTAATCAAGAGAGGAGTTTTTGCAGGATGTTTGAACTAGTTACCGAGTGAATTCATGTTACACCCCATGTTTTCGTACGTAAAATTACGTTG
>AWOL01S0001822.1:79011-95095 GCA_000715115.1 Nicotiana otophora | reverse complement strand
CCACCACTGATAAGCCGCTCCCCTGAGCTGGAACGTAGTAAAAGCAACCCCGCTCATCTCCACGATACCCATAGTACGGAGAATGCGGTGACACCCCTCCAAAAAACCTTGTGCACTCTCTGAAGGCAAACCACTAAATGTATGAGGGTCATATTTCTTGAACCTTGCAAGTCTAAGCTGCTCTTCCTCAGANACTGACATAGTGCCCTGGCGCAGCTGCTCAAACTCCGCGTGCCATGCATCTCGAAGGGACTGAGGTACAAACTCTCTCAGGAGCATCTCTGAAAACTGAACCTATGTAAGTGAAGCTAACTCGGCTGGGCTACCCAACTCATATGCCCGCCACCACTGATAAGCCGCTCCCCTGAGCTGGAACGTAGTAAAAGCAACCCCGCTCATCTCCACGATACCCATAGTACGGAGAATGCGGTGACACCCCTCCAAAAAACCTTGTGCACTCTCTGAAGGCAAACCACTAAATGTATGAGGGTCATATTTCTTGAACCTTGCAAGTCTAAGCTGCTCTTCCTCAGATGCTGCTACCCTGACCACGGGCTGAAATGGGATCACAGGCTGTGTCGCCATGACACCTGGAACCTGACCAACATGAACTCGCTGCTCTGGGTATGGGCGGCGGGAGTCTGGGTTCCTCCCCTGGTCTGTGAAGTAGCTGGTGCAATCAGAATCAACCCCACCTGAGCCAATGTACCAAACATGCTCAGGAACTGTGCTAAGTTCTCCTGAAGTCCGGGGGTAACAACAGGCGCCTCCGGTACCTGCTCCCCAACTGGAACTACTGGCGGCTCCTCAACTGCTGCCCTGGTAGATGCTCTGACTGTGGCACTTGCTCCTCGTTGGCCTCTACCTCTAGCCATACCTGCTCCGGGAGCAGCGTCGTCGATAACTACAGCTCGTGTCCTCACCATCTGTGAGAGAATGGAATGATAAAAGTTCAAACTTCGAGATAAATAAGCTCGCACGATAGGAATGAAAGAAGTGAAATTGTCCTAATAGTTTCGTAGCCTCTCGAAGATAAGTACAGACGTCTCCGTACCGATCCGCAAGACTCTACTAAACTCGCTTATGACTCGTAGCACCCATGGACCTAGAGCTCTTATACCAACTTGTCACGACCCAATTTTCCCTCCGTTGGGTATCATGATGGCACCTAGTCTGAGGGACATGTAAGCCTAACAATAATTAAAACAACAACATTATTTAAATAGAATCTCTTAAAATTTCCAAAACCGATAGTACAAGTCATAAGCTCTACAGAGTGTTTTCTAGAAAACTTCTAAATACAACTGTCCAGAAATAAGGATAAACAGTGCAAAACAAAAACTGGAAGGTGACTCCGAAGCTTGCGAATGCAGCAGCAGGTTTACCTTGAGTCTCCACAGCAACAGTCCACACAGCTAGCTAACGAACAAGTACCTGGACCTGCACAAAAATGTGGAGAAGAGTAGCATGAGTACACCACAGCAGTGCCCAGTAAGTATCAAGACTAACCTCGGTGGAGTAGTGACGAGGAACAGTCAAGACACCCACTGGCCTAATAAACTGAACAGATATAAGCACANGAGTAGCATGAGCACACCACAGCAGTGCCCAGTAAGTATCAAGACTAACCTCGGTGGAGTAGTGACGAGGAACAGTCAAGACACCCACTGGCCTAATAAACTGAACAGATATAAGCACATGAATAACAGAAGTATGATGTCTACATAAAGACTATGCAATATGGCTTACAATACAGTAATGGCATTAAAGCAAGAAACAACAAGTATCAGCGGAATATCATGAAAATGACGTAGACGAAGTGAATGGAACACAACCTAAATCCGGAATCACGAATATAGCAAGGACAAGTAATAACTCAGTAATTACAACCGCTTTTACATCGGGTTTTAGTTAAGAACTCCACGAGGTACCGAGCCTCGGACAATTCACAACTCACGGGTCTCAATACCTGAACCCTAACACTTGGCATCCTATGCCCTCATAACACCTCATAACCACACTGACGACTCACGTGCCAATAAAGCCATTCTCACACAGAAGACAAGTAAACAAGGGTGAGCATCTATGCTCAACAATATCAAGAACACCTCTTAATCAATAAGAGTGCTTAACTACGTGTATGCTTGTGCAAGTGTCCTAACATAGTCCATCCCAGCACATAAGCATAAGGAAGAAGAAGAACGGACAACACGTAGAATATTTTCTCACAGCTTTCACAAGATGAAGCTCACGCAGGTACGTATACCACTACACAAATATTAACAACAAGAATGCTCCCAGGCCATAAATCATCACAAATCAATCCCTGACACATCCCACCTTGTCTCGCCACGTGTGCAATAGTAACATAAATGCCCGCCTTGTCTCGCCACACGTGCATAATAATGTTCCCACATTGTATCGCCACATGCGCAACCCACACATATATATATCCCACCTTGTCATGTCGCATGTGCAAATATCAATAGTAACAATAGCACGGCAGAAACCTCGTGCCACCCCATAACAACAATCGCACGGCAGAAACCTCGTGCATCACAATAATAACAATCGCACGACAGAAACCTCGTGCATCACCATAATAATTACAACAACAACAATGTCAATAATACAAAGTACGACACGTAAATCAACTCAAGAACTTTTAAATCACAGGAAAATGTGGGACCAAATCACAAAGAACAATCACAGTAAAGAATGATAGGCGTAAAGAGAACAACTCAACAAGGGGAAACTAATGTGTATCAACGATCCCACAATATACATTTCAACAACAGGGAAACTAACACGAGTCAACTAATTCCAAATAAAACAAGTCGACTAAGACATAGGATATCTAAAACTTCTTTTAAGGTTGAGAAATTACTAAGGATTTTCAACAATTAAAATAAGGATAAGCAACGGAAAGATAATCATAACCTCAATTAAGACTGAACAATTATAAGATGATACAATAATAATTTCAAATAAAGATAAACAGTTATGAAAATATAGCATGACAATAGAGGAGGTAAAATCTTCAGTTAATCAAATAAGAGTCAAATAGGTAATAAGAGTGAATCCTGAAAGAAATTAATTTTAATTAAAGTATGTAGAGGCGAAACTAGTAAATAGGAACTTAATCATATCAAGAACAACTTCATACTCAGTGAATATAAGGACCTAAGAATCCTAGAAGGCCAACTTTCCACAAATAAGTCAGTGCGCGCACTCGTCACCTCGTGCACACGGGCTACAATCAACATATAGAAGACTCAAATCCTAAGGGGAATATCCCCCACACAAGGTTAGGCAAGATACTTACCTCGAACCAAGCTCAAACAGTCCGTAAGAATGCCCTTTCCTCAATTATCCGACTCCGAATGGCCCAAATCTAGCCAAACACAATTGTATAACATGAATACAACAATAATAGACTTATCTAATCAATGAAATCAATATTTAATAAAAATTCCGAAATTCGCCCTAGAAAGTCGAACCGGGCCCACGTCTCGGAATTAGGTAAAAGTCACAAAATATGAACACACATTCACTCACCAGTCCAACCATATAAGAAATACTCAAATCCGACC
This sequence comes from Nicotiana otophora, assembly GCA_000715115.1. Lineage (NCBI taxonomy): Eukaryota > Viridiplantae > Streptophyta > Magnoliopsida > Solanales > Solanaceae > Nicotiana > Nicotiana otophora. The sequence continues at coordinate 91,502 of AWOL01S0001822.1, read as the reverse complement.
ACAAATTCCCTTTCAAAACTCGAAATCTTTATTGAAGAAGTTCTTCCAATATTTTCCCCATTTCAACCCCAAAAATCCAAAACTAAATGGAGAAAACAACTATAGATTAATGGAATACAACAAAAAACGAGTTAGGAATCATTACCCCAAAGCTTCCTCTGAAAATCCCTTGACAAATCGCCAAATTCCGAGCTCTCAAGTCCAAAAACGAAGAATGAAACCAAACCCTCGAATTTCTCTTTTCTGCCCAGGCGTGACCGCACATGCGCATAATTAGCCGCATATGCGCGACCGCAGGTGCACACGTCCAAACCGCACCTGCGCTTCCTCTCGCTTCTGCACGCCAAAATCCGCTTCTGCGGAGCCGCTGATGCGCACACTTTCTCCGCACCTGCGAAAACTGTGAAGTCCAGCACTTCTCGCACATGCGCCTCAATCTTCGCATCTGCGGGCATCGCAGATGCAGAATTTACCTGGCACCTGCAACCCCTGGTACTCCTCCACTTTTCCGCTTCTGCGTTTGCCTCTCCGCACATGCGACCGCAAGTGCGAAAATACCAGAAACCTGAAGACTTAGCAGTAACACAAATCAAACCTTTAATCCGTTAAGCACCCGAAACTCACCCGAGGCCACCGGGACATCAACTAAACATACCAACCAATCCTAAAATACCATACGAGCTTAGTTGAGCCCTCAAATCACATCAGCTAACGTTGAAACTATGCATCTCACCATGAATCAAACTTATAAATTTCAAATCTTTCAACTTCTAAAACCCATGCCGAAACCTATCAAATAAACCTGGAATGACGTCAAATTTTGCAGGCAAGTCCCAAATAACATAACGGAGCTTTTCAAACCCCAATATCAAAAAGTTCACTTCCGGTCCAAATCTCCAATAATTCGACTTTCACCATTTCAAGCTTAAATCAGCTACAAACCTCGGATTTACAGTCCGCACGCTCCTAAGTCCAAAATCACCCAGTGGAGCTAATGGAACCGACAGAAGTCCATTCCGGAGTTATCTTCACATAGTTCTGACTACGGTCAAAATCCTAAGACTTAAGCTTCCGTTTTAGGGACTAAGTGTCCCAACTCACTCCAAAACAACCGGTAACCGAATTCAACCATGCACGCAAGTCATTACATATAATATGAAGCTGCTCAGGGCCTTATGCCGCCGAACGAGACTTAAATTCTCAAAATGACCGGCCAGGTCGTTACAAGGACTTCAAGGTCTGCGTATGCCGGCAGATCTACCTCAAGTCTCCGTATGCAATGATCCAAGCTGACGCACCTTACACACCACAGGGATCTGTACTAGTATCTGCACAAGTGCAGAAGTATAGTATGAGTAAAACTAACTCAATGTACCCCGTAAGTGTCGAGCCTAACCTCGACGAGGTAGTAAGGGGGCTATGACAGGACACCCACGTAAATAAACTTGTACAAGTCTATATAAAGTGACAATAATAATAGAGAATGATAACGTACAAACTGGGAGGGGACATGCAAAAGGGGGAAAATATAACTACTATGACAGGTATGAAATCTTGAAGTAACCAAGTAAATTATCAACCGGTAAATCTGTTAAACCAATGATATGAAAATAGCACGGCATCACCCTTCGTGCTTTTACTCTCGTCCTCACCATGTAATGATGATATAAGTAAACTGAAATGGCACGTCATCACCCTTCGTACTTTTACTCTCATCCTCACTATGTAACGATGAATAAATGAGATGAATGGCACGACATCACCCTTCGAGCTTTTACTCTCTTCCCCACCATGTAATAATGAATAAATGAGATAAATTGTACGACATCACCCTTCATGTTTTTACTCTCGTCCTCACCATGTAATAATAATAATAATGTAAATGCAATGGCATGGTATCACCCTTCATGCTTTTACTCTTTTCCTCACCATGTAATGATGATAATATGAATTTGAGTAATAAATAATGCGGAGAATATATTTAACGTCAAATGTGATGCCCAGATACCAAACTTCAACTTCCAAAAATATTTTCTAAATATAAAAGGGCAATAATTATGAATCGAATAATCAAAGAAATAATAATCTAACCTAAACATGGATATCATAATCAACAAAGAAATAAAATACAAGGAAACAAGTTCCACCCGCATGCTTTAACCTAATAACAACGCATAAGTACTCGTCACCTCACATCTACAATGTTCCCACACATATAACACATAACAAATAGTGTAATAAGTCTTAGCCCCTCAAGTCAATGTTAACCATGATACTTACCTCGCTCCGCAATCAAATCAAAGCTCAACCGAGGCTTTGCTTCTAAAATTCGTCTCCAAACCAATCGAATCTAACCAAATATAGTTCAAACAACTCAAAATAAGCTTTAGAAACTGCCCACGAGTGAAAAATATTCAATCTTTAATGATTTTGAAAAAAGTCAGCAAAACTCAACCTCGAACCCGCTTGGTCAAGACTCGAGATTTGGACCGAAACTCAATTACCTATTCACCCCCGAGCCCGATTATGTGATTAGTTTCGAAATCTGACCTCAATTTGAGGTCTAAATCTAAATTTCTCAAAATCCCCAATTTCTACCTAAATCTCTAATTTCTACCATGAAAAATACATAGATTAAAGGTTAGAAATCAATGGGTGTTTATGGAAATGGAATAAAACGAGTTAAAATCTCCTAACCTATGAAGTTGGGATGAAATTTCTCTTCTAAATCGCTTTTAGGCCGAACTCAAACTTGAAAATGGTGAAAAGTGATTCTTGGAAGTTTTAAATCACTGGCGTCGGGTCTTCTTCGCGTTCGCGAAGGACCTGACGCAGATCGTGAAGCACTGCGGTCCAATTGGCCTTCGCGTTCACGATGGCCCTTCCCCCTGGCCTTCGCGTCCGCGACCCTTGGTTTGCGTTCGCGTAGAACACCCAACAGATCCCCTCCCAGGCCCATTACCCATCGCGTTCACATGGTATTGCTCGCGTTCACGAAGGGTGATCCTACCACTGCTTCTCATTCGTGACATCAACCTCGCATTCACATAGAAGAAATCCCACCCCAACCCAGGTTACCCTTCGCGATCGCGAAGAACAAAGCAGCAGACACCAACTCCAGGCCCGCTTGGTCAAAACCCGAGATTCAGACCGAAATCCAATTACCAATTCACCCCCGAGATCGATTACGTGATTATTTTTGAAATCCGACCTCAATTTGAGGTCTAAATCTGCATTTCTCAAATCCCTCAATTTCAACCTAAATCCCTAATTTTTACCATGAAAAAGCATAGATTAAAGGTTAGAAATTAATGGGTGTTGATGGAAATGGAAGACAACTAGTTAAAATCTACTAACCTATAAAGTTGGGATGCAATTTCTCTTCAAAATCGCCTCTAGGCCGAGCTCAAAGTTGAAAATGGTGAAAAGTGAAGAAAATCCTGACTTTTGGAAGTTTTAAATCACTCGCGTCAGGTCTTCTTCGCTTTCGCGAAGGACCTGACGCAATTGCGAAGCACTGCAGCCCAATTGGCCTTCGCAATCGCGAGAAGTTCTTCGCATTCGCGATGGACCTCCCCTCCGGCCTTCGTGTTCATGACTCTTGGTTCGCGTTCGCGTAGAACACCTAATAGATCCCCTCTTAGAACTATTACCCATCACGTTCGTGTGGTATCGGTCGCGTTCGCGAAGGGCGATCCCATCACTGCTTCACGTTCGCGACCTCAACCTCGCATTCGCATAGAAAAAATCCCACCCCAGCCCAGGTTACCCTTCACGATCACGATAGTGGCTTCGCGATCGCGAAGAACAAAGCACTAGACACCAGATATCACTGAAACCAGCCATCTCCCAAGTCCAAAATGGTTCATAGCCTATTCGAAACTCACCCGAGCTCCTCGGGCTCCAAACCAAAAATACACATAAGTGTAATAACATCATATGAACTCGGTCGCATGATAAAAATAACACCTAGAACCACGAATCGACATCGAAATGTATGAAATTTTCAAAGAAATTTAAAAACTTTCAAATTTACAATTGGACGTCCGAATCATGTCAAATCAACTTCGTTTTGCACCAAATTTTGCAGGCAAGTCATAAATAGTGAAATGAACCTATATCAAGTTCCGGAATCAAAATCCGAACTCGGTAGAAACAAAGTCAGCCTACGGTCAAACTTAGGAATTCTTTAAACCTTTAAATTACTATTTTTCAACAAATCACGTTAAATCAAGTTAGGGAATTTCGAATTTAATTCTGGGCATACGCCCAAGTCCCAGATCATGATACAGACCCATCGGGGCCGTCAAAACACCGATCCGTGTTCGTTTACATAAAATGTTGACCGTAGTCAACTCAAATTATTTTTAAAGCTAAAATTCACATTGTCTTCAATTTTTCACATAAAATATTTTTTCGGAAAAAGACACGGACTGCGCACGCAAATAGAGGATGCTAAACGGAGCTATTCGAGGTCTCAGAACATATGAATGATAACTAAACCTCAAAATTACCTATCAGGTCATCACATTCTCCACCTGTAAAAGAAACGTTCATCTCCGAACGGACATAGAAAGGTACCTGGACTAGTGAAAAGGTGTAGATATCTACTCCGCATATCGGACTCGGATTCCCACGTAGCTGCCTCGATCGGCTGACCTCTCCACTATACTCTAACTGAAGGATAACTCTTGGACCTCAACTTCCGGACCTGTCGGGCTAAAATGGCCACATGCTCCTCCTCATAAGTCAAATCCTTGTCCAATTGGACGGAGCTGAAATCTAACACATGGGACGGATCACCGTGATACTTCCGGAGCATGGTGACATAAAACACCGGGGTGAACTGCTGACTACCACCTCGCCAACCCTCTCAAGAATCTCAAAGGGTCTGATATACCTAGGGCTAAATTTGCCCTTCTTTCCAAACCTCATAATACCCTTTATGGGTGAAAGCCGAAGCAACACCCTCTCTCTAACCATGAATGCAACATCACAAACTCTATGATCGGCATAAATTTTCTACCTAGACTGAGTTGTGCGAAGTCGATCCTGAATCATCTCGACCTTTTCCAAGGCATCCTGAACCAAATCGGTACTCAACAACCGAGCCTCTCCTGGCTCAAACCAACTAACTGGCGAACGACATTGCCTCCCATACAATGCCTCATAGGGAGCCATCTGAATACTCGATTGGTAGCTGTTGTTGTAGGCAAACTCATCAAGTGGCAAGACGTGATCCCAAGAACCCCCGAAATCCATAAAGCAGGTGTGAAGCATATCCTCTAATATCAGAATAGTGCGCTCGGACTATCCGTCCGTCTGAGGGTGAAATGTTGTACTCAACTCAACCCGTGTGCCTAAGTCACGTTGTACGGTCCTCCAAAAGTACGATGTGAACTGCTTACCCCGATCAGAAATGATGGACTCCAGCACACCGTGAAGACGAACGATCTCGTGGATATAGATCTAAGCCAACCGCTCTGAAGAATAGGTAACTGCTACTGGAATGAAATATGCCGACTTGGTCAACCTGTCCACAATGACCCATATTGCATCAAATTTCTTCGAAGTCCGTGGGAACCCAACAATAAAATCCATGGTAATACGCTCCCACTTTCACTCGGGAATCTCAAGTTTCTGAAGCAAACCGCCATGCCTTTGATGCTCGCACTTTACTTGCTGATAATTCAAACGATGAGCCACATATGCAACTATATCCTTATTCATTCTTCTCCACAAATAATACTGCCATAAATCCTGATACATCTTGGCGGTACCCGGATGAATGGAATACCGGGAACTGTCGTCCTCCTCAAGAATCAACTCACGAAGCCCATCTACATTGGGCACACAAATCCGACCCTGCATCTGCAACACCCCATCATCTCCGATAGTAACTTGCTTGGCACCACCATACCGCACCGTGTCCTTAAGGACAAGTAAATGGGGGACATCGTACTGACACTCTCTGATGCGCTCATACAAGGAAGACCGAAAGACCGTGCAAGCTAGAACACAACTGGACTTCGAAACATTTAACCTCACGAACTGATTGACCAAGGCCTGAACATCTGATGCTAGCTGTCTCTCACTAACCAGAATATACGCAAGGCTACCCATACTCACAACTTTTCTACTCAAGGCATCAGTGTAAAGCCCCATGAATTTTATAATTTATTTGGACTAATTTCGCGCTTAAGAATACAATTTAATCAAATTCGAGTAACACGAGCCATAATGAGTATAACAAAGTCATGTGAGCAGTTGTAATCAACATTGGTATAGCTTGGAATTTATTATAATTCGATATAAGTGTTTGAAGTTTCTTGAAGGAATCACATTATCAAAATGCTTAGAGTAATTACTCCATAAACAATTAAACATTTGGAATTATAAGAATTAAAAGGGACAATAAAAAAGGAATCAGAAATACTAGGCATTACGTTGACTATCAAAGTAAATGAAATTACTTAGCTACAAATGCACACCTGCTTGGATTCAAGGACATGGAATTTAAAGAAGGAAAATGAATAAAGAATGTGGGAGACAAGGAGATAAAGAAATTAACTAAAGGAGCAAAGGGACAAAGATATGACTCGAAGGGAAAAAAAAGGTTATAAACCAAAGGTGCATTATTAAGCTACATGGAATGGAAGCTAAGGAGAATGCTTAGCATACCCGTAGCGTCGAAACAAAGAGCTGCTAAGGCAACAAAGTAGTGAAGTGCGGAAATATCATGTGCGGAAATAGCATCCAACTGGGCGTCCGCGAGATTTCATAACTGATGCCTTTTAGAGGCAATTACGGGAAGGGACTGGTTCTTTATTTTAGGCTTCGTCTTTGGAGACTTAGTGAGAGAAAGGAGTTCCATACCATTAATGCATATTCAAGGTGAGAATTAAATGCATTTTTGTGGTAGATTTGGGTTCATTTATTACATCTCCTAACTCTCCAACTACATGAAAATTATAGATTTTTGAAGAAAATCTCAAGAACACTTCAAGAACTCAAATCTTCAAAATTTTAGGGTTTGACAAAGAGATAATCTGTTCACTCCAATCTTATGTAATATACTCCATGGACGTAGTAGAGTATATTTATGAAGTTAGATTTGCATTTAAACATCTATTCATGAAACCCTAGAAGCTAGACTTGAAATTGAAGAGTTGGTTGGTGGGGATGATGAATAGTGTTGGGTCTTGTTTGAACGATGTTAATTTGAGTTTTCAGTGGAATGACTAGATCCCATAACAAGTTTAATGAATGAGTTGGAGTTAAAATTCAAGGATTGACCTTCAAATGATGAAATGAGGATTTTTGCTAAACGGATGAAATTGGACTTAAGTGTTAGACACTTAGTTGGCTCAGTTGGTTTTGTTGTGACGCGTTATTAAATTATGTTGATTTGGCTACGAGCATCATCATTGATAAATGTAAAGATTTTGGGAGTTACTTAAGCTCATCGAGATTGACCTTGGATACTTTTCCTCATTAGGTCATGAAACTACACGTGTCGGTGTAGGCGTAGAACCTACCTTATGGTTGGGAACTATAGCAGAGTACTTCCCATGAGGGGGTACTATTATGCTACTTTATTAACATGGCTGAGTCGATTCGTGCGGCACAACGATGAGACTACCTGAGCAAGTAGGGTATATGATACTTGCCGCTAGGTACATAACCTAGTTGACTTTCTTCCGTGTCAGTGATTGTGTAGTACTCCCGGTAAATGAAAAATCTAACATGATTTTGCAAAGATTAATGCTAAAGGAAGACTTTGCAATATGTTTTACCATATTATTTTATTTCATTTTCTAAATTTTAAATTGATATGAAGGCTTCTTTCTTATATCAATTGTCATTGCATATCTTATATCTTCTTAAGTCTTGTCCTATTTTCTTTTGGGGAACAGTTCATGATTCGTACTAGGAATGTAGAGCTATGGCCTTTTGGCCACATTTTCATTTTTGTTTTCAGGGACTGGACCTAAGCAGCTTGGGTCGCGTGGATAGGGGAGCTCTACATTCTCTGTTGACGCTTTTTGGTGAGACTCCACACTTGTACTCGTGGAGGACTTCATTATATTATTATTCTTTTGAGCCATCGGGTTATGCCTTGGTAGACCATTTTATTTTCGTGTCATAGAGATTCCATAGACAATAGTAGTATTCATTTTTAGGTTGTAATCATATGGTTACTCATATGGAATGCATGAATGAAACTGTCTTTTATCTTTATGAAGTTTTTATTCAAAGGAAAATATTTACTTAAAGATATTATTCATGTTTTGTTTTATATCTTAAAATGATTGTATTTGAAGAGGCTTTCGCATCCCTCTATTAGGCATATGGATGAGTATTAAGTTATGGTATGGTTTACTCAGGTCGAGTAGATTACTGAGTGCCGGTCACGTGGTTTTTAGCGCGTGACAATCGGCCACCACATTGGCCTTCCCGGGATGATACAAAATGGTAATATTATAGTCTTTCAACAGCTCCAACCACCTCCGCTGCCTCAAGTTGAGATCCTTTTGCTTGAACAAATACTGTAGAATCCAATGATCCGTGAACACATCACACGACACGCCATAGAGGTAATGCCTCCAAATCTTCAGTGCATGGACGATCGCCGCCAACTCCAAGTCATGAACAAGGTAATTCTTCTCGTGAACCTTCAACTGCCATGATGCGTATGCAATCACCCTACCATCCTGCATCAATACTGTACCGATCCCAATAATTAGTCATATTCATTTCATTGCATATCATATCTCAGTCTCTGTTGTTATTTATTGATACATCATATCATCATTTTTGGGCTAGTTTCATGACATTGCGAGCCCATGAGAGAGAGACTGGAGAGATTGATGACTGAGTGAGGCTGAGGGCCTGATTGATTTTGATATTGATACTATGGCACGTAAGTTGTCCATGTGGTTTATAGCGCTTGGGCTGAAGGAGCCCCTCCAAAGTCTGTACACCCCCAGTGAGCGTGGATGATACTATTGAGGGATGGATACGAAGGAAATCCACTGTTAGCTATGAACCATGCAGGTTACGAAGGAAATCCATCCCTCAATAGTTACAAAGGAAATCCATCCCTCGAACCATGCGGGTTATCAAAACACAAATTGAGGTAAGATTACTACTTATATTACTCGTAACCTGCATGGTTTATACATTATGGAAGGGGACTTGGCAAAAATTGATATCATCTAGTTCTATGACTACTTAACTTATTGAAATGTCTTCTAAGTAGAACAAAATATACTAGTACCTATTAATGATAGTACTTCAACTTATTTATTCTCTGAAAATATACTTACATGTCTAAAGTTCTTGTGTGTAATATTAAGTACTAATTTATCATCGCACTACACATAATTGTTTGTTCTAACAATTATATAGAGAATGTTAATACACGATTATATTCTGCATTATTTTTTTTCATTGATAATAATTCTTATCATTCTAATTAACTTATTTTCTACGATAGTTTTCACTATGTCAAATTTGTCAAAACTTGAATTTGTGGCACTTGACATATCTGGGAATAACTATTTGCCATGGGTACTTGATTCTGAAATTCACCTTGACGCTAAAGGTCTTGGTGACACTATTAAAGAAGAAAATGAAGCATCAAGTCAGGATAAGGTGAAAGACATGATTTTCCTTCAACATCATCTCGATGAAGGGTTAAAAAGTGAATATTTAACCTTGAAAGATCCATTTCAACTATGGACTAATTTGAAGGAACGATATGACCACCTAAAGGCCACAGTATTGCTAAGAGCTTGTCGTGAGTGGATGCACTTACGACTACAAGATTATAAGACCATAAGTGAATATAATTATGTTGTATATAGAATGATTTTCAACTAAAATTATGTGGGGAACCTATGAATGATGAGGACATGTTCGAAAAGACTCTTTCCACTTTTCATGTCTCAAATATGGTGTTACAGCAGTAATACCGTGAAAAGGGTTTTAAGATATATTTTGAGTTAATTTCATGCCTTTTGGTGGTTGAACAACATAATTCCCTTTTAATGAAAAAATAATGAAGCTTTCCCCACTGGATCAGCTCCATTTCCAGAAGCAAATCTGGGAATGAAAGATCTAAAGTCTAAAAAAAGACAAAATAATTATCGTGGCCATATAAATATACGTGAATGTGGCAAGGGGCGAAATAATAATCGCCATGATGGTGGTCGTTATAATCAAGAGAACAACAAGGGTTCTCAGAATAATCCTTCAAAAGGAAAAGGTAATATTTGTCACTGATGTGGTATAAAAAATCATTGGGCACGAATTTATCGTACACCTGAATATTTTGTCAAACTTATCAAGCATCTATAAAAGGGAAACGAAATAAAGTTGAGACTCACTTGACCTTTCAAAATGATTGATAAAGTTGAGGCAAACCTTGCCTATAAAGATGATATTTTTGAAGGCCTTGCAAATATTACTCATTTAAAAGTTGGAGACTTCTTTGAGCATCGTAATTGAAGACTAATTATTGGGTTATAAGAATAAATGTATTTTTTATGAAGTTCATGTTTTGTATAAAACTTTTTATGTTGTCAGTATTTAATTTCCTAAATGTAGTGTCTTTTATTCTTAAAATTTTCAATATTACTTATGATGTTTTTTTTTCTTTATGAAGAATATGAAAACTTCCCACTCTTCAGTTGGCCGTATGAATAATAAAGAAGAAATATGTCTTCTGGATAGTGCTATGACGCACACCATATTAAAAGATAAGAGATATTTCTCTTATTTAATTATGAAAGAAGCCAATATCATAACAATATCTGGTAGTATAAAATTAATTGAGGGCTCTGAAAAAGCGACTGTATTACTACCAGGAGGAACTATATTGGCTGTTAATGGTGCATTATATTGTAGTGCGTCTCAAAGAAACTTGTTGAGTTTCAAAGATATTCGCCAAAATGGCTATCATATTGAGACCACCAATGAAGGAAAGGTTGAATACCTCTATATTACTACAATAAAAGCGGAAAAGAAGTGTGTGCTTGAAACGCTTCCCGCATTTTCCTTCGGATTATACTACACTAGTATTAGTGTAGTTGAATCGCATGCCATAGTAAACAAGGAGTTTACTAATGATTTTATTATTTGGCATGACCTGTTGGGCCATCCCGGTTATAATATGATGCGCAAAATAATTGATATTTCACATGGTCATTCATTGAATGTGATGACCCGATAGGTCATCTTATAATTTAGAACCTGATTATGTGTTTCGATGTCTTAAAAACCTCATTTTTGCCTTCCTTATTTTGCGTGCGCAGTCCGGGTGTTCTTCTAAAAGGCTTATATGTTAAAAACTGATAAAAATAAGAATTTTACCTTAAAAATTCATTTAAGTTGACTCCGGACAACGTTTTAAGTAAACAAACTTGGATCCGTATTTTGATGGTTCCGGTAGGTCCGTATCATAATTTGGGACCTAGGCGTACGCTCGAAATCGAATTCCGAGGTCCCTAGCTCGAGATATGTAATTTTGATAAAAATATTAAAAGTTTGAAAGTTTAATGATTTTTAGAATTGACTGATGTTTGGTCTTGTCGATACCGGGTCCGTATTTTAGTTCTGGAGCCCGGTACAGGTCCATTATTATATTTATGACTTGTCTGTAAAATTTGGTAAGAAACGGAGTTGATTTGACGTGATTCGGATGTTCGGTTGTGAAAATATAAGTTTTAAGGTTTTCTTGAAAATTGCATTTGATTTGGTGTCTGATTCGTAGTTCTAAGCATTATTTTTGGTGTTTTGTTCGCGCGAGCGAGTTCGTATGAGGTTTTTGGACTTGTGTGCATAATTGGTTTGGAGCCCGAGGGCTCGAGTTAGTTTCGGATAGGTTATAGAAGCTTTTTGCACTTAGAAATCTGGGTTTTTTGTGATTCAGCTGTTATCGGGTGTGGTCTTCTTCGCGTTCGCGAAGGTACTCTCGCGAACACGAAGAGTGAACTGGGGCATAGTGATTTTCTTAATTGCGAACGCAGTAGCTGGGTCGCGAAGTGAAGCAATGGGGGCCTTACCCTTCGCGAACGCGACCAGCTTCTCGCGAACGCGAAGCTTTAGGGACCTGGGGGAGGGGTTAGTCATTCTTCTACGCGAACACAAGCATGGGCTCGCGAACACGAAGGTCAGAGGGAGCAGATTTCGCAAACGCGAAGGTGGACTCGCGAACGCGAAATCCACTCAGGATGCTACTCATTGCGAACGCGGCAGGCTCTTCGCGAACGCGAAGAAGGCCTGACGCCCAGACCTTAAAATAGAACCAAAACGGGATTTTACCTATTTTTCATAAACTCTCCAATAGAGCTCGACCTAGGTGAGATTTTCAAGAGAAAACTCAACATCAATTCATAGGTCTGTACTCTTTAACTCATTTTCTTCCATTTCTATCATCAACCATTAAATTCCTAGCCCTAATATTTGTTCTTTCATGGTAGAAAACT
>AWOL01S0001822.1:53532-78482 GCA_000715115.1 Nicotiana otophora | reverse complement strand
GTTTGCAAATTTGGAGATTTAGACCTCAATTTGGGGTCGGATTCCTAAACTAAGTATATAGGCTTGGGGCTGAACGGGTAAATGGATTTTGGTCCGAACCTCAGTTTTGACCAAGTGGGCCCGGGGTCAATTTTTTGACTTTTGGGGGGAAAGTTTGGGTAATCTAAATTTATGCAATGTAATTGATTTCTTTAGAAATGTTTGATATTATTGAGTCGTTTGTGAATAGATACGAGTGGTTTGGAGGTGGATTCTAGAGAAAAAGTTGTAATTGAGCATTGAGTGGCCTTTGGAGCGAGGTAAGTGTTGTGGTTAACCTTGACTTGAGGGAATAAGACTTGTTTGTCTATTTGCTACATGTTCAAATGTTGGGAAACAATATATATATGAGGTGATGAGTACTTATGCATTGTAGTCGGGTTAATTCATGCGGGCAGGGCTTGGTTTCTTACAATTATAGCTTCCTTTGTTCATGTTATCCATGTTTAGACTAGTATTGTTAAATTGATCGTTCTTATCATGTTCACGTATCTTTTGGTGATAATTGAGTATTGATTCCGAAGTTGAGGTTGATATTGTGGAACCAAATGTTGAAGTAAGGCTTGTACTTGTTATTCTATCTCCCTATTGTTATTTGTTTATTGCATTATGGTAAGGGAGAGTGTTAATGCACGAAGGGTGATGCCGTACCACATTGTGAGTGTTAATGCACGAAGGGTGATACCGTTCTATGTTATGAGAGTTAATGCACGAAGGGTGATGCCGTGTCGTTTCTATTGATCTTATGGTAAGATTAAGAGTAAAAGCATGAAGGGTGATGTCGTGCATTTTTCTTTTACTGTGTTTACTTGTTCTTATTGGTTCATAGTATATTGGTTGTTCAAGTTACCATTCTATTATAGTTCTCTATCTCGTATTCCCCTCAGTATGTCCCCCCTCCCAATAGTACATGTTTAGCTATTATTTGCACATATACTATTAAATTGCACAGGTTTGTTATGTAGGTGTCTTGTCATAGCCTCGTCACTACTTCGTCGAGGTTAGGCTCGACACTTACCAGTACATGGGGTAGGTTGTACTGATACTGCACTCTCCACTTCCTGTGCAGATTTTGGTATTGGTCTCAACTAATCGAGAGGCGTAGCAGCTCGGACTGGTTCATCGAAGACTCAAGGTAGATCTGTTGGCGTTCGCAGACCTTGAAGTTCCCGTCTATCTTTTCAATTCTTTTCTTTTACTGTTTCTTTCGTTCAAATAATTGTATTTCTTTCAGACATTTACTTGTAGTAAATCCTAAAAATTCGTGAATTGTGACTCCAGATCCAGGTGATAGTAATTAATGAAGTTTTTATATTATTCCGCACTCATTGTATTTCATTTTAGCTTATTTGTTGTTATTTACTGAATTAAATAAGGATTGGCTTAATAATTCTCTAACGTCGGCTTGCCTAGCAAGTGGAATGTTAGGCGCCATCACGGTCCCAACGGTGGGATTTTCGGGTCATGACAAGTTGGTATCAGAGCTTAGGTCTCACAATTCACGAGCAGGCTTAGTAAAGTCTTGAGGATCGGTACGGAGATGTCTGTACTTATCTTCCAGAGGCTATGAAGTTTAGGAATAAATTTCACTTCTATTCTTCTCTGTCGTGCGATTTTATTCTATCATTGCTGATTGAACTCTTCTATTCTTGTCCTTCGGCAGATGGCGAGAGCATGTACCGCATCTTCAGCTGAGCAGCAGCCAGAGACTCCAGTGGCATCTCCTACGAGGGGCAGTGGTCGAGGCCGAGGTCGTGCCAGAGGCCGAGGCAAGGGCAGAGTTCAGCCCAGAGCTCGAGCAGCAGCACCAGCAGTGGAGCCTCAGGTAGAGTTTGATGAGGAGGTTCCAGCCCAGACTGTTCCTACCTAGCCAGCTCAGGTCCCGGAGGGGTTCATTGCCACCCCAGTGCTTCAGGATGCTTTGGTCTTTTTGGTGGGCCTTATGGAGAGTGTGGCCCAGACTGGTACATTTCCCATGGCATCAGCCGTCTCTCAGGCGGGAGGAGGAGCACTGACTCCTAGTACTCACACTCCGGAGCAGATGGCTCCCCAGTATCAGACTCCAGCAGCTCAGCCAGCCGGAGTAGTTCAGCCGGTTGTTGCGACACAGGCCAGTGGTGGGTCAGCTATGTCTTCTGAGTCTTTATGGAGATTGGACATGTTTACCAAGCTCTTCCCAGTTCACTTCAGTGGTACTCCTTTAGAGGATCCCCAGGAGTATCTTGATAGCTGTCATGAGGTACTACGTAACATGGGTATAGTGGAGACCAATTGGGTCGACTTTGCTGCATTTCAGATGACTGATTCCGCCAAGAAGTGGTAGAGAGATTATTTGTTGACCAGACCAGCTGGATCGCCTGCTCTTACTTGGGACCAGTTCTCTCAGCTCTTCCTAGAGAAGTTTCTCCCTATCACATTGAGAGAGGAACATCGCTGTCAGTTCAAGCGTCTCCAGCATAGCAGTATGACTGTTACTCAGTATGAGACCCGCTTTGTGGATTTAGCCCGGCATGCTCTTCTTTTGCTTCCTATCGAAAGAGAGAGGGTGAGGAGGTTTATTGACGGACTTACTCAGCCTATCAGATTGCAGATGGCTAAGGAGACTGGGAGTGAGATTTCTTTTCAGGCGGCTGCCAATGTCGCCAGTCGAGTCAAGATTATTTTTGCTCAAGGAGGTCAGGGGTCTGACAAGAGACCACGTCATTCCGAGGGATTCAGCGGTGCCTCATCTGGAGGCAGGGGTACTTTTGGTAGAGGCCATCCTCCCAGCCATTTCATTCAGCACTGCAGGCATCCCACGGTGCCTCAGGTGGTCGTGGCCCTCATATACTTTATTCCGACCAGCTAGCCTACAGTGCATCACCAGCTCCTATTAGTGCACCTCCGCTGCAGAGTTTTCAGGGTGGTTACTCAGGTCGAGAGGTTCAGTTTCAGGGTCAGCAGTCACAACAACCAAGGTCTTGTTATACTTGTGGTGATCCGAGGCACATTGCTAGATTTTGCCCTCGGGCATCGGGCAGCTCACAACATCAGGGTTTTCGTGCCATGGTTCTGGCACCAGTTGTTGCACCGCCTGCTCAGCCAGCTAGAGGCAGGGGTCAGGCAGCCAGAGGTAGAGGCCAGACTGTTAGAGGTGGAGATTAGACCGTTAGAGGTGGAGTCCAGCTAGCTAGAGGCCATCCCAGGGACGTAGTTCAGGGTGATGGGGCCCAGCCCCGGTGTTATACCTTTCAAGCCAGGCTTGAGGCTGAGACATCTGACGCTGTTATCACAGGTATTGTTTCAGTTTGTAGTAGAAATACTTCAGTTCTATTTAATCCGGGTTCTACTTATTCCTACGTGTCATCCTATTTTGCTTCATATTTGGTTGTGCCTCATGATTCTTCGAGTGCTCCTGTGTATATGTCCACACCTATGGAAGATGCTATTATTGTAGGTCGTGTTTATCGTTTGTGTGCGATCACCATTGGGAGTCTTGATACTTGTGTAGGTATTCGACTTCTCGATATGGTCGATTTTTATGTTATCTTGGGTATGGATTGGCTGTCGCCTTATCATGCTATATTGGATTGTCATGCCAAGACGATGACCTTAGCTTTGCCTGGGTTGCCTCGATTAGAGTGGAAGGGGAATCCTGGCCATTATACCAGCATGGTTATCTCTTAAATGAAGGCTCGACGTATGGTCGAGAAGGGGTGTCTAGCTTATTTGGCTTATGTCTGCGATTCTAGTGTGGAGGTTCCTTCCATGGATTCAGTACCATTTGTTTGTGAGTTTCCAGAGGTGTTTCCTGCAGACCTGCCGGGGATGCCACCCGACAGGGATATTGATTTCTGTATTGATTTGGCTCCGGGCACTCAGCCCATTTCCATTTCGCAATACCATATGGTCCCGCCAGAGCTGAAAGAATTGAAGGAACAATTGCAAGATTTGCTTGATAAGGGTTTCATTAGACCTAGTGTCTCGCCCTGGGGTGCACCTGTGTTGTTTGTGAAGAAGAAGGATGGATCGATGAGGATGTGCATAGATTATCGACAGTTGAACAAAGTCACCATCAAGAACAAGTATCTATTGTCGAGGATTGATGATTTATTTGATCAGCTTTAGGGTGCCAAAGTGTTTTCGAAGATTAATTTGAGATCTGGCTACCATGAGTTGAGGATTACGACATCTGATGTCCCTAAGACGGCTTTTCGGACTCGGTACGGGCATTATGAGTTTCTGGTGATGTCCTTTGGGTTGTCAAATACCCCACCAGCATTCATGAATTTGATGAACCGAGTGTTCAAGACTCATTTGGACTCATTTGTGATCGTTCTTATTGATGATATCTTGATCTACTCCCGTAGTCGAGAGGAGCATGAGCATCATCTTATGATTGTACTTCAGACTTTGAGAGCCAGCCAGTTATATGCTAAATTTTCAAAGTGCGAGTTTTGGCTGGATTTAGTCGCTTTCTTGGGGCACGTTGAATCAGCAGAGGGCATTCAGGTAGATCCTAAGAAAATTGAGGCAGTTCAAAACTGGCCTAGACCCACTTTAGCTACGGAGATCAAGAGTTTCTTGGGTTTGGCGGGCTATTACCGTCGATTTATGGAGGGGTTTTCATCTATAGCATCCCCGTTGACCAGGTTGACCCAGAAGGTTGCCCCGTTCAGATAGTCAGACGAGTGTGAGGTGAGATTTTAGAAACTCAAGACTGCTTTGACTACAACACCGGTGTTGGTGTTTCCCACAGGTTCAGGATCTTATACAGTATATTGTGATGCATCCCGTGTAAGGCTCGGTGCGGTATTGATGCAGGAGGGCAGGGTGATCTCATATGCGCCGCAGCAGTTAAAGGTTCATGAGAAGAATTACCATGTCCATGACTTAGAGCTGGCAGCCATAGTTCATGCGGTGAAGATTTGGAGGCACTATCTTTACGGTGTGTCGTGTGAGGTTTTCACGGATCATCAGAGCCTTCAGTCTTTGTTCAAGCAAAAGATCTCAATTTGAGGCAGAAAAGGTGGTTGGAGCTATTGAAAGACTATGATATCACCATCTTGTATCATCCCGGAAAGGCCAATGTGGTGGCCGACGCATTGAGTAGAAAGGCAGCGAGTATGGGCAGCCTTGCATTCATTCCAATCGGTGAGAGGCCGCTTGTATCAGATGTTCATACTTTAGCCAACCGGTTTGTGAGGTTGGATATTTCAGAGCCCTGCCGTGTTCTAGCTTGTATAGTTGCTCGATCTTCTTTATTGGAGCGTATCAGAGATCGGCAGTATGACGACCCTCATTTGTTAGTCCTTAGGGACACAATGCAGCACGGTGATGCCAAGCAGGTTACTGTGGGAGATGACAAAGTGTTGAGGATGCAGGGTCGTGTTTGTGTGCCTAATGTGGATGGACTTTGTGAGTTGATTCTTGAGGAGGCCCACAGTTCCCGGTATTCTATTCATCCGGGAACCGCCAAGATGTATCAGGACTTGCGACAGCATTATTGGTGGAGGAGGATGAAGAAGGATATAGTTGCTTATGTAGCTCGGTGTCTAAATTGTCAGCAAGTAAAGTATGAGCATCAGAGACCTGGTGGTTTGCTTCAGCAGATAGAGATTCCTGAGTGGAAGTGGGAGCATATCACTATGGATTTCGTTGTTGGACTCCCATGGACTCAGAGAAAGCGCGATGTCATTTGGGTCATTGTGGACAGGCTGACTAAGTCAGCGCATTTCAGTCTTGTGGCAGTTACCTATTCTTCAGAGCGGTTGGCAAAGATTTACATCCACGAGATTGTCCGTTTTCACGATGTGCCCTTGTCTATCATTTTTGATTGAGGTACGCAGTTCACCTTGCACTTCTAGAGGGCATTATAGTGTGAGTTAAGCATGCGGGTTGAGTTGAGCACAACGTTTCATCCTCAGACGGATGGACAGTCCAAACGCACTATTTAGATCTTGGAGGATATGCTCTGCGCATGTGTTATAGACTTCAGAGGATCGTGGGATCAGTTCTTGTCCCTTGCAGAGTTCACCTACAATAACAGCTACCAGTTGAGCATTCAGATGGCTCCCTATAAGGCATTATACGGTAGGCGGTGCCGGTCTCCAGTTGGATGGTTCGAGCCGGGGGAGGCTCGATTGTTGGGTACAGATCTAGTATAGGATGCCTTGGATAAGGTCAAGATTATTCAGGATCGACTTTGCACAGCTCAGTCCAGGTAGAAGAGTTATACCGACTGCAGAGTTCGTGATGTTGTATTCATGGCCGAGGAGAGAGTGTTGCTGCGGGTATCACCCATGAAGGGTGTAATGAGGTTCAGAAAGAAGGGCAAGTTGAGCCCTAGGTATATCGGATCTTTTGAGATTCTGGAGAGAGTAGGAGAGGTGGCTTACAGGCTTGCGTTACCACCGGGATTATCAGCAGTTCATCCGGTGTTCCACATGTCCATGCTTTGGAAGTATCACGGTGATCTGTCCCACGTGTTAGATTTCAGCTCTGTCCACTTAAACAAGGATTTGACTTATGAGGAGGAGCCGGTGGCTGTTCTAGCCCAGCAGGTTCGACAGTTGAGGTCTAAGAAGTATCCTTCAGTTCGAGTGCAGTGGAGAGGTCATCCCATTGGGGTAGCTAGTTGGGAGTCCGAGTCAGATATGCGGAGTAGATATCCACATCTTTTCACCAGATCAGGTACTTTTCTATATCCGTTCGAGGACGAACGGTTGTTTTAAAGGTGGAGAATGTGATGACCCGATAGGTCATCTTATATTTTAGAACTTAATTCTGTGTTTCAAGGTCTCAAAAACCTCATTTTAGCCTTCCTCGATTTGTGTGCGCAATCTGGGTGTTCTTCTGGAAAACTTATATGTTAAAAACTGATAAAAATAAGAATTTTGCCTTAGAAATTCATTTAAGTTGACTTCGGTCAACGTTTTGAGTAACGGGACCCGAATTTGTATTTTGACGGTCCCGGTAGGTCCATATCAAAATTTGGAACCTAGGCGTTCGCCCGGAATCGAATTCCGAGATCCTTAGCTCGAGATATAAAATTTTGATAAAAAATGAAAAGTTTGAAAGTTTAACAATTTTTAGAATTGACTGATGTTTGGTCTTGTCGATACCGGGTCTGTATTTTGGTTCTGGATTCCGGTACAGGTCCATTATTATATTTATGACTTGTCTGTGAAATTTGATGAGAAACGGAGTTTATTTGACGTGATTTGGACGTTCGGTTGTGAAAATAGAAGTTTTAAAGTTTTCTTCAAAATTTCATTTGAATTGGTGTCTGATTCGTAGTTCTAGGCGTTATTTTGGTGTTTTGTTTGCGCGAGCGATTTCGTATGAGGTTTTTGGACTTGTGTGAATAATTGGTTTGGAGCCTCGAGGGCTCGGGAGAGTTTTGGATAGGCTACAGAAGCTTTTTGCACTTAGAAATCTGTTTTTTTGTGCTTCAACTGTTATCTGGTGTGTTCTTCTTCACGTTCGCGAAAGTACTCTCGTGAACGCGAAGAGTAAACTGGGGCAAGGTGATTTTCTTAATCGCGAACGCGGTAGCTGGGTCGCGAACGCGAAGCAATGAGGGCCTTACCCTTCACGAACACGACCAGCTTCTCGCGAACGCGAAGCTTTAGGGACCTGGGGGAGGGGTCAGTCATTCTTCTATGCAAACACGAGCATAGGATCGCGAACGCGAAGGCCAGGGGGAAGCAGCCTTCGTGTACGCGAAGGAGGACTCGCAAACGTGAAAGCCACTCGGGCTGCTGCTCATCGCGAACCTGGCAGGCCCTTCGCGAACGCGAAGAAGGCCTGACGTCTAGACCTTAAAACAGAACCAAAACGGGATTTTACCTATTTTTCATAAACTCTCCAATAGAGCTCGGCCTAGGTGCGATTTTGAAGAGAAAACTCAACATTAATTCATAGGTTTGTACCCTTTAACTCATTTTCTTCCATTTCTATCATCACCCATTAACTTCCTAGCCCTAATCTTTGTTCTTTCATGTTAGAAAACTAGGGATTTAGGAAGAATTTGGGGTTTTTGCAAATTTGGGGATTTAGGCCTCAATTTGGGGTCCGATTCTGAAACTAAGTATATAATCGGGCTCGGGGGTGAACAGGTAAATGGATAGGTTTTGACCAAGCGGGCCTGGGATCGATTTTTGACTTTTTGGGAGAAAGTTTGTGGAATCTAAATTTATGCAATGTAATTGATTTCTTTAGCAATATTTGATATTATTGAGTCATTTGTGAATAGATACGAGTGGTTTGGAGGTGGATTCTAGAGGAAAAGCGATAATTGAGCATTGAGTGACCTTTGGAGCGAGGTAAGTGTTATGGTTAACCTTGACTTGAGGGAATATGACTTGTTTATATATTTTCTACATGTTTAAATGTTAGGGAACAATGTATATGTGAGATGACGAGTGTTAATGCACGAAGGGTGATGCCATACCATATTGTGAGTTTTAATGCACGAAGGGTGATGTCGTGCCACATTGTGAGTGTTAATGCACGAAGGGTGATGTCATGCCATGTTATGAGAGTTAATGCACGAAGGGTGATGTCGTGCTATTTCTATTGATCTTATGGTGAGATTGATAGTAAAAGCACGAAGGGTGATGCTGTGTATTTTTCCTTTACTGTGTTTACTTGTTCTTATTGGTTCATAGTATATTGGTTGTTCAAGTTACCATTCTGTTGTAGTTCTCTATCTCTATTCCCCTCAGCGTGTTCCCCCTCCCAATAGTACATGTTTAGTTGTTATTTGTACATATACTGTTAAATTGCACAGGTTTGTTATGTAGGTGTCTTGTCATAGCCTCGTCACTATTTCGTCGAGGTTAGACTCGACACTTACCAGTACATGGGGTCGGTTGTACTGATACTGCACTCTGCACTTCTTGTGCAGATTTTGATATTGGTCCCAGCTGATAGAGAGGTGCAGCAGCTCGGACTGGTTCATCGCAGACTCAAGGTAGATCTGTTGGCGTTCGCATACCTTGAAGTCCCCGTCTATCTTTTCAATTCTTTTCTTTTACTGTTTCTTTCGTTCAAATAATTGTATTTCTTTCAGACTTTTACTTGTAGTAAATCCTAGATGTTCGTGAATTGTGACTCCAGATCCGGGTGGTAGTAATTAATGAAGTTTTATATTATTCTGCACTCGCTGTATTTTATTTTAGCTTATTTGTTGTTATTTACTGAATTGAATAAGGATTGGCTTAATAATTCTCTAACGTCGGCTTGCCTAGCAAGCGGAATGTTAGGCTTCATCACGGTCCCGACAGTGAAAATTTCGGGTCGTGACATTGAAGAACCAAAAGATTCTTCAAACTAAAGAATTCTCTTGTGCTTCATGTTCTCAAGGAAAACCGATTATTTGACCATCAGTAGTTAAAGTTGGAGTTGAATCTCCTGCATTTTTGGAACGTATACAAGGTGATATATGTGGGCCCATACACCCTCCATGTGGACCATTCAAATATTATATGGTTTTGATAGATGCATCTACAAGATGGTCACATGTGTGCTTGTTATCAACCCGCAATTTGGCCTTTGCGAGGTTACTAGCTCAATTAATAAGATTAAGAGCACAGTTTCCAGATTATGCAATTAAGACACTCCGTCTTGATAATGCTGGTGAATTTACGTCCCAGGCCTTTAATGATTATTGAATATCAACTGGGATAACAATTGGGCATCCAGTTGATGATGTTCATACTCAAAATGGTCTAGCGGAATCATTGATCAAACACCTCCAATTAATTGCTAGACCAATTCTTATGAGAACAAAAATTTCCATTTCAGCATGGGGCCATGCTATTTTGCATGCAGCAGCTCTTGTGCGGATCAGACCCACAAGTTATCATAAAGTCTCCCCAATACAATTGGCTTTTGGTCAGGAGCCAATATTTCCCATCTTAGAATATTTTGATGTGCAGTATATGTTCCAATTGCTCCACCACAACGCACAAAGATGGGATCCCAAAGAAGATTGAGGATATATGTTAGGTATGAATCTCCTTCTATTATAAAATATTTGGAACCTATGATTGGAGATTTGTTTACGACAAGCTTTGCTGATTGCCATTTTGATGAATCAATATACCCAATATTAGGAGGAGAAAATAAGCAATTGCAAAAAGAGATAGATTAGAATGCATTATTACTATCTCATTTAGATCCTCGAACAAATCAATGTGAACACGAGGTTCAAAAGATAATTTATTTGCAAAATATTGCAAATCAATTACAGATGCATTCACTAACCTACCAAGGGTGACTAAGTCACATATTCCAGTTGCTAATGCTCCTGTTCGAATTGATGTCCCGGTTGAACAATCTATAAATACAAATGAGTCTAAGACACGCTTGAAATGTGGTAGACCAATTGGTTCCAAAGATAAAAATCCTCGAAAACGAAAAGGAGAAACTTATCTAGGAGATCATAATATGGAGGCAATTGCTCAAAAAGAGCCCCGTGACATAACAAATGATAAGACCTCAGAGGAGGTCCAGGTACCTGAAAATAATAAGAATGAAGAGATCTCAATAAGTTAAGTCTCTACGGGAAAAAGGTGAAACCGAAATAATATTATTCCCGACAATATTTTTGCTTATAATGTTGTTGTAGAGATAATGCAACAAGATGAGGATCTTGAACCAAGATCTGTCGATGAATGTAGATAGAGAAATGATTGTCCAAAATGGAAAGACGCTATCCAGGCAGAATTAGCATCACTTGAAAAATATGAAGTATTCAGACGTATAGTCCGAATACCTGAAGGAATAAAGCCAGTGGGATACAAATGGGTTTTTGTGCGAAAACGAAATGATAAAAATGAAGTCATTAGATATAAAGCACGACTTGTGGCTCAAGTATTTTTGCAAAGACCTAGCATTGATTATATGGAGACATATTCTCTTGTGGTGGATGCAATCACTTTCAGGTATCTTATAAATTTGGCAGTCCATGAAAAACTTGATATGCGTCTGATGGATGTTGTCACATCCTACTTGTATGGCATATTAGACAATGAAATTTATATGAAATACCTGAAGGTCTTAAAGTTCCTGAAACTAATAAAAGTTTTCGGGAAACTTGTTCAACAAAGCTTCAAAAATCCTTATATGAATTGAAACAATCAGGGTGAATGTGGTATAATCGCCTGAGTGAGTATTTGCTGAAAGAAGGGTATAAGAATAATCCAATTTGTCCTTGTGTATTTATAAGAAGGTCTGGACTTGAATTTGTTATAATTGTTGTGTATGTTGATGATCTAAATATCATTGGAACTCCTGGGGAGCTTCCAAAAGACTGTTTGAAGAAAGAGTTTGAAATGAAAGATCTTGGAAAGACAAAATTTTGTCTTGGTCTACAAATAGAGCATATAAAAGATGAAATTTTTTGTCCATCAATCAACTTATACCGAAAAGATCCTAAAGCATTTTTATATGGATAAAGCACATCCATTGAGTACCCCGATGGTTGTGAGATCACTTGATATAAATAAAGATCTATTTCGACCTCATGAAAATGATGGAGAGCTTCTTGGTGATGTAAATCCACATCTTAGTGCAAGTGGGGCACTAATGTATCTTGCAAATAATACTTGACCAGATATAACTTTTGCAGTAAGTTTATTAGCAAAATTTAGTTCCTTTCCAACAACAAGACACTGGAATGGTGTTAAGCATATTTTTAGATACCTCCGAGGGACTATTGATATGGGATTATTTTATTCTTATGAATCCGATTCACAAATGACTGGTTATGCAGATGCATATTATTTGTCTGATCCATATAAAGCCCGATCTCAAACAGGCTATCTATTTACTTGTGGAGGTACAACTATTTCATGGCGTCCAACAAAACAAACTTTAGCTGCTACATCTTCAAATCATGCAGAGATAATAGCTATTCATGAGGCTAGTCGAGAGTGTGTATGGTTGAGATCAGTGACTCAACACATTCAATAATTGTGTGGTCTTTCTTTAAAAATGAAGATTCCGACGATATTGTATGAAGATAACGCTGCTTGCATAGCTCAACTAAAAGGAGGGTATATCAAAGGAGACAGAACAAAGCACATTTTGCCAAAATTCTTTTTCACGCATGATCTTCAACAAAATAGTGAGATAGATGTTCAACAAATTCGTTCAAGTGATAATCTGGTAGATTTGTTCACAAAGGCATTGCCAACATCAACATTTGAGAAGCTGAGACATAAGATTGGAATGCATCGTCTCCGAGATATCAAATAAAGTTTTCATCAGAGGGAGTATAATACGTGTTGTACTCTTTTTTCCTTAACCAAAGTTTTGTCCCAATTGGGATTTCCCGGTAAGGTTTTTAATGAGGCAGCACTCAGTGCGTATTACAATAT
Organism: Nicotiana otophora; assembly: GCA_000715115.1. Lineage (NCBI taxonomy): Eukaryota > Viridiplantae > Streptophyta > Magnoliopsida > Solanales > Solanaceae > Nicotiana > Nicotiana otophora. Next base: position 66,075 of record AWOL01S0001822.1, on the reverse strand, counting down.
ATGTGTACTTTTTTTCTTTACTAGGCTTTTTGCCACTGAGTTTTTCTTAGTAAAGTTTTAACGAGGCACATTATCTTTTAAATGGACATCCGGGGGGGAGGGGTGTTATGAGATGAATGCACGTGATTGAGATGAATGCATTTGTCTATCCATTTAACGTACTTTGTATTCATGTACTCAATTAAGAAGTATATTAACTTATAACCTTTGGATGTATTTGTACCTTTATAAATAAGGAACTTTGACCCTATGAAAAACACCCGAAGAAGAGAAATAACAAAATCATTCTCCCTCCTATATATCTTGTCTCCATTACTATATTGTTCTAGTTTGCTCTCATTTCTTAATACTATTTATTTTCTTCTTCTTTTTTGTTTGATTTTTCTTTTCCTCTTTTATTTTTGGCTAAAGACTTATATGACCTTATTTAAATATAGAGTATTTAAATTCAGTTCCCGAATTTAAATCAAGTGCGTACCTATAGATTTAAATAAGTAAGGGTACTTGATTTGCATACCATCTTTCACTTCCCAGGTAGCTGCTTCAATAATATGATTTCTCTGTATGACTTACACGAACAAAAAAACAAAATTGACCGTAATTTTCTTACTTATCTATCAACAATAGGTATCGGCTACTTATCTATCACGACCTGAAATCTGACCTGTCGTGATGGCGCCTATCTCAATACTCGACAAACCGATAACATCAATAACCCCCGATTTCCTTTAAGTTTGAAAAACATAATATTTAAATACAATACAAAATCTCATAAATACTGATACGAACACTCCCCAAAATCTGGTGTCACTGAGTACATGAGCATCTAATATGACTACAAGTCTAAAAAATACGGTCTATGATAGTCTGAGACCAAATACAGTAAACAAGGAGATAGGGAAGGAGAGACAAGGTCTGTTAAACACGGCAACTACCTCAAAATCTCCAAAAATTTAACTGCACGAAAGAATCAACACCCGCTATATCCGAAAATACCTGGATTTGCACATGAAGTACAGGGTATAGTATGAGTACAACCAACTCAGTAAGTAATAATAATAAATAAGAAACTGAAGATAGTGACGAGCTACACAGTTATAGTTCATTTTTAGTAATTCCACCAAAGAATAGACATGCTTTCAAATCCAGTATTTTAAGTCAAATCAATTCTATACAGTTCAAGTTCATGTATTCCGGATATAAAATCTTTCAGAAAATTTCACAACAATGACAGATAGCAACTAAGTGCAACAACAAATGAAAATCAAGTACAGTCTCTCAGGACAACAATCACTCACTGGGCTCCCAACCCTCAGCCCTCAGCACTTACACTCAATGGATACCCGCGCTCACTGGGGTTGTACAGACTCCGGAGGGGCTCATACAACCCAAGCTCTATAATCTACACGGATAACTCACGTGCTATAATATCCTGTATGGACAACTCACGTGCCATAGTATCCTTACCTCATCGACATGCCCTTGGCCTTACTCAGTCCTCAACCTCCCTAGTCTCTCGGCTCTCGAAAATCACAAAGATCAGCCCAAACAAAGATAATATAGTGTATCAACAAAATCAAGAAAGACTGAGGTATGATACGCAAGTAAAATCATGACTAAGTACAAGATAGCAATTAGCAAATAATTCAATAAGTATGCGACCTATGCGGGTTCCCACAATACTATCACATAGCCTAGGCATGATTTCTAACATGATTTACAATCAAATTTCTTCAATACATAGAGAGCATATAGCTAACAACAAGTTATTCAACTTTACAATTGTTACACCCTATGCGTCCCAAGGTGCCGTAATGAATATGAGACTTGTTAATCATGATTTAAATTATTGTAAAGTCATAATATGACTATATATGATGTTTGTATAGAAAATATGAAATTTGGGAAAAATCGGATTAAAGTTGCGGAAAAACCGACTAAGGATTTGCCTTGTAACAAAGCTTTTTGAGAAATAAATTTTATATGCTACATGAGGTCTTTTTGGGACATATTATATACCACATTGAAGGTCTTGGAACTTAGTTTCCAACTCTCTTATCCATTCATTCATACGACACCTGGATAAAAAGTTATAAGCATTGGAAGAAGGGCCAATCATAGGGTGCCAAGTAGCACCTTTTTAACTTTTTAAAAAAATAGGATATTTACATTCCATCTCGTCTCTTTATCCATTTTTCCAGAGAACACACCCAAATAACACCCCTAACTTTACTCTTAAGCTCTCTTCAAGAGCTTCAAACAAGATTATCATCCCGGGCACGGAATCAAGAAGCGATAACATTAAAATGATCCCTACGACGTAAGTATCGCTATATCGCCTCTCTTTTTCTTTGTAATATGAATTTTGGAAGGTACTTCATAGTTAGGAAAACGTGTACTTTCTGTATTTAAGTGTTTAAATATCAAGGAATGTTGATAAATTCGTTTCCTAATAGTTAGAATTCACGGGACGGTGATCGGAAGCCGTGAGTTCGAGTTATTTGACTTGTAGTGGACTGTTTTGTGGGCTGTTTCGTGTTGCCTTTGGGCTGTATATTTTTCTACTGTTTAATGGAGTTTTGGAGGAAAAATGGTGTGAAGAAACACCACATAATAATGGAATGGTGGGCTGGTCGTTCGTCGTTACATTTTGTTAAGTTGTTTGACACTACTTTGGTTATCGTTTTATGAATGAAGTGATTATGGTGTGTGGGTTGTTTTATGGTATATTGTGATGGAAATAAGGTTGGAAAATTATGCTTACATGTTGTTATTGTTCTGTTCTTGTTGTTGTTGGTATATGGTATTGGAGGAGGGCCTAGTTATAGGGGAGATGCTGCCCAAATTTATGTAAACGAACTACTAGTTTAAGTTGCGGACTTAACCTTTAGTCAGCACTGATTTTGAATATCCTTATGATATGGTAGATTGGGTTGAGTTGTTTGAAGAATTTCTTGGAAGGTATTAAGGACTCAACGGAGTTAAGGTATGTTAAGGCTATCCCTTATTTCCTTTTGGCATGATCCGTATGATGCAAACAAAACGAGCAAATACGCAACTTTCATAAATGACTCTATTCATAGAAATATTAGGGATGTCTATATTCTTGATTCCTCGTGTGTCTTATTATTCTATCATCTGTTCATTGGTATCCCAAAAATACGCAAGTTGATAAAGTTTATTTCATGATATTAATCAAATGCATAGTGATCTTATGACATTTTAAGAAATCTTATTAACGTACTTCTTATGCATTTCATTTATGTATACATGTACATTGACCCATGACCGTATGGCATTATATACGCGTATATGTATATGGGATGTGGGAAAAAGTTACGGCATTATATATACACCACCACCTGATCAACTGGTATACGTTGATGATTTTGCCCACAGTGGCTGAGATGATATGATTGGATGCCTTCAGAGGCTTGATGATATTATGTACGTATATACCTATGCATGGTATGGCATGTATACGCACATGCATGACATTATAAATTTTCATGATTCACAGACCTATTTAGAATTACAAGTTGAGTTCTTTACTCCATGTTTCTTTCATGTCTTTTATATACTACTGTCATGCCTTACATACTCGGTACTTTATTTGTACTGACGTCCCTTTTGCCTGGGGACACTGCGTTTCATGCCCGCAGGTCCCGATAGACAGATGTAGAGTTCTTCAAGTAGGCTATCATCTCAGCGGAAGATGTTGGTGCGCTCTATTTGCTCAGGAGTTTCTTATTTGGTCAGTATGATTCGGACGTATATTGTTTAGTATGGCGGGGCTCTGTCCCAAACTTTATGGTATTTATCTACTCTTAGAGGCTTGTAGACATATTCCATGTACGTAAAAGATTGTATGGCCTTGTTGGCCTACGTTTAGTGTACGAGTGATCATTTTGGTCTTATAGGCCCAAGTTGGTATTACATGTTTTATTCTAGTTATCCTACGACAGCCTTTCCGTCTCATTTACCCATGATAGAATGATACAAAAAGATAAGTTATGTTGCTATTCGGTTGATTAAAGTAACGGGTGTCCGTTGCGACCCATCGGTTTTGGGCCATGACAGAAGTGGTATTAGAGCAGTTCTGTCCTAGGGAGTCTACAAGCCGTGTCTAGTAGAGTCTTATTTATGGGTTTGTTGTGCACCACACTTATAAGCAGGAGGCTACATGGCATTTAGGACTGTCACTCTTTCTTCTTACTCTAGATCGTGTGGTAAAGCTCAGCTGTAAGAAATTCAAATTCCTAAATTCTATTTTATTTGTTATACAACGACATCTACATCTATAAAGAGAGCTGGTAAGAGATTGAATGTGGTTGTGGAAGAGTTGAGTCAGAGGAATTCGATTTTGTGTCATACTTATGATGAGTAAATGTAAGGCCTTCAGTAGATATGCATGTACTATGATGTGTGAGCCTCTTGATAAGGAGCCCTAAGTCATGAATATCTCTCTACCCCTATGGTAAAAAGCAACGAGAGAATCAGAAGGCAGATACAAGTTTCAACAAGTAAACGAAGCTAGGTGAAGAAGGATTCAAGGTACCCAGTTAGTGAAGATTATCTGTATTTACAATCCATGCAGAGAAATATAAGCATTCTGAGTTACTTTCAACAATAACAAAGATATATTCACTTGACAACACTCATTTCAGTTATGCCCTGTGGGAGCTAACATATATAATTTAAGAGAAGGATGGGATATCAGCATCCAGCTGGGGTTAGAGTAACCCAAAATTGTGGATGGATAGTTATTATTAACTCACATTTTCGAGGGATATTGCAAACGTGGTAATGGTTCTCCTTGTGAGACACCCAGATGGTGCACTCTAGAATAGTACAATCAGATATGAATACTAGAATGTTGAGAAATTTCAGAAGATTGGCATTGGAATCCTAGAAGGGATAAATATTTACCTTTGTATGGCTCTCGTCCTTAGTAAAGAGAGAGTGTTAGGCGACCTGAAGAGACAGTGAGTGGAATCAAGGGGGGCTAAAAGTGAAAGAATATTTTGAAGAAGTTTTCATAATAAGGTTATATACAGAAATATTAGCAGGAGAATAAGAAGAAAGTAAATGAAGCATTATGAGTAAGATGTGATAAATGGATGATAACGGTAAATCAAAATATGACACGACTACAGATTCTATAGTCAAGTGAGGGAAAGACAAGAAGTTACATGCCTTGAGACAATAAAAGAGTATAAGCCATAAAAGTATGTCCCCATTTCGAGAAATGAGTTGGTGACTCATACATGATTACCAGAAGGAAAAGTTAGACCCTCGAAATAATAGAAATTAGTATGGGCTAGTGAATAAGATAAACTGAACATGAATTCGGGACTGAAGGATTTGATAATAGTTGACATTATGAGAATTTCAGAGATCGCGTTCCGGGCGATAATTGAATGGACAACAGAAGAATAACTTTTAAAGGTCATTCAGGAAGATGGTTCCCTAAAACAAGTGTTGTGAGCAGAGTTAAGCTTAAGGGACTAAGTGTGCCAGTTACACTAGGTGTCACCTTTGTGTGTAAGAAATTAAATTATCCCTGGTACAGAAGGGTTACCGCAAGGCAAGTAAGAGTCCGTGAAGATGTGAAAAGATGCCAAATATGAAGAGGTGAAACATTTATAGGTAAATCTTCATAGCAATAAATGTTAGTACTCCCCTAAAGAGGGGAAGATAGTGTGATATGGTATTAAGTCGGAGTTATGTGGTTAAGGTAACTATGAAATAGTAGATGAAGAATGTGGTAGAAAGGCGAAAGGAATGAGATTGCATTTATTCAGATCCTACGGATATGATACGGTTACAGAACATTATGTAAGCATGATGACGGGGAGAGGCAGTAAGGGTTCCATCACTAGATGGTATTGATAAATAAGTGCAAATGAACACTGGATACATAAGGAGCCAGTGTGAGGGGTTAGTTAAGACAAAGGATATAACCCAAGAGAGATTACGCAGAATATAAATATGAGAATGGACTAACGTGTAGTTAGTAGTTGATTCAGGAAGAGTCTAGCCATGTCTAAACAAGAGGATATAGACAAATTAACAGGTTGTGCAAGATAAACATAGTGAAACCCAACATAGGGAATTCAGTCTCGCAAATATGATGACATTGTAATTTTTGAGAAATATTCAGATAGGAGTTGGGGTTGTACAGTCAAAAATTTTAGTTCAGAATCAACCTACGAACACAAGAGCGCAGAGGTAAGTAAATAAGGATAATTATAGGTGAGTAAGAACGTCAAAAAAAAATTCTTTCGGGTATACGATGTAGTAAGCTCGTAGCTTTACAGGAGTCAAAGGGTCTCTCTTAAGTACTATAAAGAAATACTAGATGAGGGAATAAGGAAAAAGGCTTTAACTTAAGCATAGTGACATAAGGAAGAAATGGTCTTGTAACAACAGTCTCACAACAACATTGTATGCGCTCCATAAGAAAGTGGCACCTATCGTGGCTAATGAACGGGAAGAAAAAAAATCAAAAGATTATATTTAAGATCATATGAGTTACAAGAAATTCCAGTATTTGTGGGCAATGAGATAAGCCATGTATTCATGCAACAAGTGGTAGAACGACCATGAAAAGTAATCGCTTATATTTAAAGACAACTAAGAAAGTAAAAGAAGAATTATCTGACCCACGATTTAGAGTTAGCCGTGATGTGGAGGCACTATTTGTATGGCATTTATATATATATATATATATATATACAAATCATAAGATCCTTCAATATATCTTCAATCAAAAGGAATTGAATTTACGCCAAAGGCGATGATTGGAGCTACTAAAAGACTATGATGTTGATATTTTATACCATCCAGGAAAGGCGAATGTAGTAGCCGGCGCCCTCAACCGTAGATCTATGGGTAGCCTGTCATATTTACAGCCAGAGAAGTGTGGGATAGCATATGAGATTCATCAGCTAGCTAGCCTTGGAGTTCAAATACTGGACTCAGGTGATACCGGAGTTACTATTCAGGACACAGCAAAATCCTCTTTAGTAATTGAAGTGAAGGAACGCCGTATGAGGATCCTGTGCTAGCTCATTACAGAGATACATCCCCTCAAAATGAGAATACACCATTTAAGATTATAGGAGATGGAGTCCTCAAAGATCGAGGTCGATTATGTGTTCTAATATGGCAGGGTTGCGTCAGCAGGTTATGGGAGAAGCTTACTATTCTCGTTATTTTATTCATGCAGGAGCGACAAAGATGTATCATGATATCAGAGGAATATACTGGTGGGACGGAATGAAGAAGGATATACCAGAGTTTGTTGCTCAGTGCCCTAATTGTCAGTAGGTTAAGACCTGGTGGATTATTATAGGCTATAGAGATTCCGACTTGGAAATGGGAAGTGATTAATATGGATTTCATCATAGGCTTACCTCGTACCCAATGTAAGTTCGATTCTATATGGGTTATTGTCGATAGACTTACAAAAGCAGCCCATTTTCTGTCTGTCAGGACTACTTAGTAGCAAAGGATTATGCAAGGCTTTACATTAGGGAGATAGTACGACTACATGGTGTCCCTATATCTATTATCTCAGATAGAGGCGCTCAGTTTACAGCTAATTTCTGGAGGTCCTTACAAAAGGATTGGGGACTCAGGTAAGCCTTAGTACAATATTGCAACCCCAGACAGACGGTCAGGCTGAACGTACTATTCAAACACTGAAGGATATGCTACGGGCTTATGTGATGGACTTCAGGGGTAGCTAGTATGATCATCTTCCACTTATTGAGTTTGCATATAATAATAGTTATCATTCCAGCATTCAGATGGCTCCATACGAAGCTCTTTACATACGGAAGTGTGGGTCACCTATCGGATGGTTCGAGGTTTTGGAAACCAAGTTAGTAGGACCAGAGTTGGTACAACAGGCAGTTGAGAAGATTAATCTTATACAAGAAAGGCTATTAGTATCTCAAAGTCGTCAGAAGTCCTATGCAGATAATCGACGATGAGACTTGGAGTTTTAGGTAGATGACTAGGTATTCCTAAATGTATCACCAATGAAAGGCGTTATGAGATTCAGTAAGAAAGGAAAGCTTAGCCCTCGGTAAATTGGACCTTATAAGATCATACGCAGAGTATGCCAGGTAGCATATGAGTTAGACTTGCCTTCCAACTTGGAGTCAATACATCCAGTATTTCATGTGTCTATGCTCCGTAGGTGTATTGGAGATCCCTTTAAAGTTATTCCAGTTGACGATGTTCAGATCACAGAGCAGCTATCATATGAGTAATCTCCCATTGCTATACTAGATAGACAAGTTCAGAAATTGAGAACTAAGGACGCAGCTTCAGTTAAAGCACTTTGGAGGAACAAGAATGTGGAGGAGATGACATGGGAAGCAGAAGAAGACATGAAGTCTAGATATCCTACCTTGTTTCCACTTCCGGAGGAGTATCATACTGATACATCATAGCCTTTAGGTTGGTATTAGTACCGTTACAGAGGAGACTTTGCCTAAATTTCTATAGATTTCTGGGAGTTTAACATTCAAGGACGAATGTTTCTAAGGGGGTAAGATTGTTACACCCTGTGCGTCCCAAGGTAACGTAATGAATATGAGACTTGTTAATAATAATTTAAATGATTTTAAAGTCATAATATGGCTATATATTATGTTTGGATAGAAAATATGAAGTTTGGGAAAAATTGGGTTAAAGTTGCGGAAACACCGACTAAGGATTTGCCTTGTAACAAAGCTTTTTGAGAAATACATTTTGTATACTATATGAGGTCTTTTGGGGACATATTATATACCAAGATTAAGGTCTTGGAACGTAGTTTCCATCGCTCTTAGCCGTTCATTCATACAACACCCGGATAAAAAGTTATAAGTGTTGGAAGAAGGGCCAATCATAGGGTGCCAAGTAGCACCTTTTTGACTTTTTAAAAAAATGGGATATTTACATCCCATCTCATCTCTTTCTCCATTTTTCTAGAGAACACACCCAAATAACACCCCTCCCCCCCCCAACTTTACTCTTAAGCTCTCTGCAAGAGCTTCAAACAAGATTATCATCCCGGGCATGGAATCAAGAAGCGATAACATTAAAACGATCCCTACGACGTAAGTATCGCTATATCCCCTCTCGTTTTCTTTGTAGTTTGAGTTTTGGAAGGTACTTCATAGTTACGAAAACGTGTACTTTATGTATTTAAGTGTTTAAATATCAAGGAATGTTGATAAATTCGTTTCCTAATAGTTAGAACTCACGGGACGGTGATCGGAAGCCGTGAGTTCGAGTTATTTAACTTGAAGTGGACTGTTTTGTGGGCTATTTAGTGTTGCCTTTGAGCTGTATATTTTTCTACTGTTTAATGGAGTTTTGGAGGACAAATGGTGTGAATAAACACCACATAATGATGGAATGGTGGGCTGGTCATTCGTCGTTACATTTTGTTAAGTTATTTGACACTACTTTGGTTGTCGTTTTATGAATGAAGTGATTATGGTGTGTGGGCTATTTTGTGGTATATTGTGATGGAGATAAGATTGGAAAATGATGCTTACATGTTTTTATTGTTATGTTCTTGTTATTGTTGGTATATGGTATTCGAGGAGGGCCTAGTTATAGGGGAGATGCTGCCCAAATTTACGTAAACGAGCTACTAGTTTAAGTTGTGGACTTGGCCTTTACTCAACACTGATTTTGAATCTCCTTATGATGTGGTAGATTGGGTTGAGTTGTTTGAAGAATTTCTTGGAAGGTATTAAGGACTCAACGGAGTTAAGGTATGTTAAGGCTATCCCTTCTTTCCTTTTGGCATGATCCGTACGATACAAACGAAACGAGCAAATATGCAACTTTCATAAATGACTCTATTCATAGAAATACTAGGGATGTATATATTCTTGATTCCCCATGTGTCTTATTATACTATCATTTGTTCATGGATATTCGAAAAATACGCAAGTTGATTAAGTTTATTTCATGATATTAATCAAAGGCATAGTGATCTTATGACATTTTGAGAAATCTTATTAATGTACTTCTTATGCATTTCATTCATGTATACATGTACATTAAACCATGACCAGATGGTGTTATATACGCGTATATTATATGTATATGGGATATGGAAAAGGTTATGACGTTATATACGCACCACCACCTGATCAACTAGTATACGATGAGGATTTTGCCTACAGTGGCTGAGATGATGTGATGGGATGCCCTCAGAGGCTTGATGATGTTTTGTAAGCATATACCTATGCATGGTATGGCATTTATACGCATATGCATGACATTATAAATTTTCATGATTCATAGAGCTATTCAGAATAACAAGTTGAGTTCTTTACTCCATGTTTCTTTTATGTCTTATATATACTACTGTCATGCCTTACATACTCGGTACTTTATTTGTACTGACGTCCCTTTTGCCTGGGGATGCTGCGTTTCATGCCCACAGGTCTCGATAGACAGATTGAGAGTTCTCCAAGTAGGCTATCAGCTTAGCGGAAGATATTGGTGCGCTCCATTTGCTCCGGAGTTGCTTATTTGGTCAGTATGATTCGGACGTGTATTGTTTAGTATGGCGGGGCCATGTCCCGACCTTTATGGTACTTATCTACTCTTAGAGGCTTGTAGACATATTCCATGTACGTAAAAGATTGCATGGCCTTGTCGGCCTACGTTTAGTGTACGAGTGATCATTTTGGTCTTATAGGCCCAAGTTGGTATTACATGTTTTATTCTAGTTATCCTACGACAGCCTTTCTGTATCATTTACCCATGATAGCATGATACAAAAAGATACGTTATGTTGGTATTCGGTTGATTAAGGTACCGGGTGGCCATCGCGGCCCATTGGTTTGGGTCGTGACAACAGTTCCACGGGACGGACCAAGTCATAATCCCCTCGGTGCAAGCCCACACGCCCGTCACCTAGCATGTGTGTCGCCTCCAAAATAATCATATAATACAAAACAATCCAGGGTTTCATACCCTCAGGACCATATTTATAACTGTTACTTACCTCAAATCGTGAAATTCTTATTCTGCAATGTCTTTTCCTCGTGAATTGGCCTCCAAACGTCTCGAATCTAGCCATAAATAATTTGATTCAGTCAATAAAATTTATTGGAATTAATTCCATAAGAAAATGCTAATTTTCCATAAAAATCCAAAATTTAGCTCAAACATCGCCCGTGGGGCCCACATCTCAGAACCCGACAAAAGTTACAAAATCTGAACACTCATTCCGATACGAGCTCAACCATACCAATTTTATCAAATTCTGATAACAACTCGACCTCCAAATCTTAATTTTTTATTTTTGGAAGATTTTGCAAAAATCTTGATTTCTTCCATTTAAATTCGAAATAAATGATGAATATAATCATATAATCATGAAGTATAATCACTTTCGGATATAGAACACTTACCCCAATCCATATGGTAAAAATTGCCTCAAAACTTGCTTTAATCCGAGCTCCATAGCTCCAAATATGTTAAAAATGGCTGAAACCTCGAAATATAGCTACATCCGAGGTATTTACTCTTCGCGACCACGAAGCACAAAATTTTTCAGCCCCAAAATGGCTCATCGCAATCGCGGAAAACCAATTGCAATCGCGAAGAACAAACTCCCCAACTCTTCCAGACAACCTCTAGTATACTGGTCATAACCTTTTGTACAAAACTCCAAATTGCAAATGGTTTAACTTTCTGAAAACTAGACACCAATGTCTATAACTTTCATTTGTTGCTCATCTATAAATTCCTTATAGATTGCTAGATATAAGCTTCCAAAGTTAGCCCTGTGCAACACAGATTTCCAAACTCTTCCCAGACAGACTATAGTTTATATACCATAACTTTTTGTACATAACTCCAAATGATAAAGGGTTTATCTTTCTAAAAAATAGACATCAAGGGCTACAACTTTCATTTTTAGATCATCTCCAAATTCCTTATAGATTGCGAGATATAAGCTTTCAAAGTCGGGTCAGTACAACAGAGATTTTGTTCTACGCGATCACGAAAGAGCTTCCGCGGTCGCAATTCACAAGGCCCCAAACTGCTGTTTGCTCTTCATGAATGCAATCAAATTTTTGCGATCGCGATGCACACCTCTGTAGGCAGAAACCAGCAATTAAAAATGGCCTTGAAATGGTCCGAAATTGTAACGACCCGACCGGTCGTTTCGAGAGTTATAGCCCCGTTTTCCCCCATTTCTACTTCTTTTTGTGTTATTCAGCTATATTATATTATATTGGGTTAGTTGGTTCGGAACCGAAGTGGGTTCAGAGTGAATTGAGAAACGTAGTCTCTTAAGTAGAAACTTAAGTTGGAAAAGTCAACCGGATGTTGACCTATGTGTAAACGATCTCGAATTTAAATTTTGATGATTCCAATAGCTCTGTATGGTGATTTTGGGCTTAGGAGGGTTCCCGGAATATTATTTGGAAGTCCGTAGAGAAATTAGGCTTGAAATACTGAAAGTTTAATTTTTTGAGAAGTTTGACCGGGGGGGGGGGGGGGCTTTTT
>AWOL01S0001822.1:8980-53293 GCA_000715115.1 Nicotiana otophora | reverse complement strand
AAATTTCAAAGTTCATTAGGCTTGAATTGGGGTGTAATTCATGGTTTTAGCGTTGTTTGAGGTGATTTGAGGGTTCGACTAAGTCCGTATGATGTTTTAGGACTTGTTGGTATATTTGGTTGAAGTCCTGAGGGGCTCGGGTGAGTTTCGGATGGTTAACGGGTTGGATTTTGGACTTGCAACTCTGCTGGAATTTTTTGATGCACCATCTGGTTTCCTTCATCGCGTTCATGAGTGGAGCCTCGCGTTCGCGAAGAGGAACTGAGAGGCTGGCAATATTTGCTCTTCACGTTCGCGAAGAGAAGCATGTATTCGCGAAGGGTGTACTGGGTGTGCATCGCGAACGCAAGAGGTGTTACGCGTTCGCGAAGAAGAGAGGAAGCAGCCGAAGACCCCAGGCAATTGGTCTATGCGTTCGTGTAGAGGGGTGTCACGTTCGCATAGTGAGGGGGAATGAAGCATCACGTTCGCGATGGGTTGAACGCGTTCGCGTAGAAGGCATTGAGGTAGAGGCATTTTGTGCATCGTGAAGGAGGAATTTGGACGGGAGCTATTTTGTGCTTCGCGAACGCGAGGCACTGACTGCGTTCGCGAAGAAGAAAAACCTGGGCAGTGAGTTTAAGTTCTGAAAATGGGACTTCGTCCCATTTTCAGTTTTTGACGATTTGGAGCTCGGATTTGAGGCGATTTTGGGTGATTTTCAGAGGAAACAATGAGGTAAGTGTTCTTAACTCAATATTGGTTAAATTACCCGAATCCATGGTTATTTTTATCATTTAATTGGTGAATTGAGTTGGGAAAAATTTGAAAACCCTCTTAGTTTAAATTGAAGATTTGAGGGTCGAGTTGGGATTGGAATTTGGTAAAATTGGTATGGTTAGACTCGTGGTTGAATGGGTTTCTGTATTTTGTAACTTTTGTCGAGTTCCGAGAATCATTATTATGGAATTAATTCCAATGAATTTTATTGAGCTAATTTTTGAATTTTTATGGAAAATCATTATTATCTTATGGAATTAATTTCAATGAATTTTATTGACTGAAACGAATTTTTTATGACCAGATTCGAGGCGTTTGGAGACCAATTCACGAGGAAAGGACATTGCAGAATAAGAATTTTGCGGCTTGAAGTAAGTAACGATTGTAAAACTAGTCCTGAGGGTACGAATTTTGTATCATTCTACTATTTTTAGTGACGCACATGCTATGTAACGGGCGTGTGGGCGTGCACTGTTGGGGATTGTGACTTGCTCCGTCCCGTAGCAACTGTAAAGTTTCATATTTTATGGAAATTATATGATACTTATATGTTTTAGAAAGAATTTCTGTAAATTGGGCTGAATGCCATGTTTGGGCCTTGCGTCAGTACTGTTTGGACCCTTAGGGGCTTTTTCTTACTATCCTCTCATTGTTTTCGATTGAAAATCTATACTCAATCATGTTTATACTTGTTTATTGCATGACTTAATTTTATGATTCTATTTTGATGCATATAAATATTTTGGGCCGAATGCCCTGTTTTACTGAAATACCCGAGTGGCTTGAGAGGTTTGTGACTAAGTGTGGCCGAGGGCCTGATTTGTGAGGATATTTAGGGGATCGGGCTGCACGCCGCAGCATATTGATATCGGCCGAGGGCCTGATTGTGAGGATGAGTGTGGATCGGGGCTGCCCGCATGCAACATACTTTATTATTATAGCACGTGAGTTGTCCGTGCAGCACGTGAGTTGTCCGTGCAGCACGTGAGTTGTCCGTGCAGATTATAGCGCTTAGGCTGAAGGAGCCCCTCCGGAGTCTGTGCACACCCCCAGTGAGCGGAAGTACCTACTGAGTGCGAGTGCCGAGTGTCAAGTGCTGAGTGACTGGGAGGCATGAGTGATTGTGAGGTATGCCCGAGTGGCAAGAGTGATTGTGAGGTATGCCCGAGTGACTGTGAGGTTTGCCCGAGGGGTTGTATATGAGTGATGTTTTGCCTGGGGGGCTGTTTATGATTTCATCATTTTTGCTTACCTTTGCATTGATCTTTTGTTTGAAAAACTCTTGGAAAAATATCGTTAAATGATTTCTACTGGAACCGGGTTTAAATGAGATGATTTGATTCAAACACTGATTTTTAAAGCATGTTGTACTTTACTGAGATTTCATGATATGAACGTTATATGCTTTACTGCTCGACACTACTGCTCAGTCTTTATTTATTGTTGTTACTTACTGAGTTGGCGTACTCACGTTACTCCATGCACCTTGTATGTAGATCCAGGTGTAGCTAGACACGGTAGCGATTTTTGATTGTTCTGATTGCAGATTTTTTCGGAGATAACAAGGTAGCTGTTGGAGATCGCAGCCCCTGCTCTTCTCCCTCTTATCTTCCTCTAGTTGTATTTAGCTATTTTCCAGGCTGAGTTAGCCTTGATATTGTTAGACAGATTGTAGTAGATGCTCATGACTAGTGACACCCCGATATCAGACTTTTCTTTCCGTACTTTTATTTTGATTGGAACTCCTTTACGAAGGTTTTTATGCTAAATAACATTGAAATTATCTTTGAAATAAAAATATCGATTTGTTTTGGAAATGAGTCGGCTTGCCTAGTTCCATGATAGATGCCATCACGACAGGGATTAGTTTGGGTCGTGACAGAAACCACCACGAAACTCACCCGAGCCCCTCGGGACCTCAATCAAATATACCAACAATTCCTAAAATATCATACGAACTTAGTCGAAGCATCGAATCACATCAAACAATGCTAAAATCATGAATCGCACCTCAATTCAAGCCTAATGAACTTTGAACTTTCAAATTCTATATCTTGTGCCAAAAAATATCAAATCAATCCGGAATAACTTCAAATTTTGCACACAAGTCATAAATGATATAACGAAGCTATTTTAATTTTCAGAATCGGATTCCGACCTCGATATCAAAAAGTCAACCCCCCTCCCCCGGTCAAACTTCCCAAAATTTAACTTTCGGCATTTCAAGCGTAATTCCACTACGGTCCTCCAAATAATTTTTCGGACATGATCCTAAGTCCTAAATCACCATACGGAGCTATTGGAATCATCATAATTAAATTCCGAGGTCATTTACACATAAGTCAATATACGGTCAACTATTTCAACTTAAGTTTCCAACATGAAAATTCATTCTTCCAAGTTAACTCCAAAATACCTTAAAACCAAAATCGATAATTTATATAAGTCATAATACCTCGTAGGAAGTTATTCAAGACTTCAAATAGTTGAAAGGAGCGTAAATGCTCAAAACGATCGGTCGGGTCGTTACATCATCGTAGGATAAATTCTCATTTAACTCTATAATCGGTGTTTCATGCACATGAGAGAAGTCTAATATATATTTTGCTTAGCATAGAAATATGAAACACTTGATTAACAAAAGAGAACTCGGGAGGAAGTGCAAACGATACGCCACAGCTCCTACTTGATCAAGTATCTTGTATAGACTATAAATTCTGGGTTCAATTTACTTTTTTTTAAAAACCATATTACGCCTTTCATAGAGAAGACTTAGAGGGACACTTCATCCCCAATTGTAAAAACTAAGTCCCTTTTCCTCTTATCCGCATAAGCTTTTTATCTATTTTGAGTTGTGAGCAATCTGATTACTGGACCTTGTCAGTAGTTTTTTATACCAAGTCGGGTCCTAATAAGTTATTCGTATCGGCTTCAAACCATCTTATATAAGAACAACATCTCTTACCATACAATACTACGTTTGGTGCCATCTGAATGCTGGACTGAAAATTATTATTATAGGAAAATTCAGTTAAAGATAAATAGG
This sequence comes from Nicotiana otophora, assembly GCA_000715115.1. NCBI lineage: Eukaryota > Viridiplantae > Streptophyta > Magnoliopsida > Solanales > Solanaceae > Nicotiana > Nicotiana otophora. The sequence goes on along the minus strand of AWOL01S0001822.1, from coordinate 49,488 downwards.
CATCCCAGCAACCTTCAAACTCAAGAATGCAATCTCTCAACATATCCTCCAAGATCTGTATAGTACATTCAGACTTTGCGTTTGTCTGCGATAAAAACTAGTAGTAAGATCTACTCATGTACCTAACGTTTCTTGTAAAGGTTTTCAAATCGTGAAGTGAATTGTGATCCTTTATCAAAGATGATGGACAATAAAGCTCTATTTAATTAGATAATATTCTGTTCAAGTATATCTATGCATATTTTACCTCACTATAAAAGGTTTTGACTAGCAAAAAATGTGCCTACTTTGTAAGCCAATTTATAACTTTTTCACATGTAATCATACCTCTAATGGTTTGGGTAATTTAGTCATATAATGTATTGTAATTCTATTGTATTTTTACTTTAAAATCTTGAGTTGTTGTAGTAGGCCTATGAGTCGCAAGAGCTTGCCTTAACATGCTGGCATGTCAGATAGTTAGAAATAAAGTTAACAAATATTTTTCTTCTTTCCTTTCCACCCAATTAAATTTTTTTTCTAGTCATGGTTCATCTTATAGATCTTAGATATGCAATGTATCTAGAGTTGTGAGCTCCATCACGAATAGCCTGTCTCAATCCGTATATATTTGCTACATATAATTAATTATCTAGTCAGAGAATACCATCACTATTAACAGTCATATCCTTACTTTTACCAGCTAGAAACTAATCTCGATACTTGAAAAATTGTTCATCCTCGTATTGACTAGCCTTTATGCACTCTACGTCAGGCTTGACCAATAGCCAATAATGTCTCTGAATTTTTTTCACATTGAATATAATACGTGTACCCTCTAGTCTATCTTCGTCCAGAAGTATCATTACAGGAGCTATATGCGCCAAATTACCCATATTTTTATTTTTCATAAGCCATAATATTTATCTTTCCCGAATAATATAAAATAGTACAATTATATCTGCAGTTGTTTCCTCCATCGGCATTACCAAATCTTTATATCTATGTTGGTTTTAAAAGTACTTTAGGCTCTTGTGCTATGTATACATTTCATATCGTATAAATAGTGTCTCTAAATCCTAAAAGAAAATACAATTGTGACCATTTCCAAATTATGAGTGCATAATACGACTTGAGCTTCTTCGATTTCCTTGAAGCATAAGCTATTCCACGACCACTATGCACGAGAAAATATCCTAATCCTACTATCGAAGCGTCACAGAACATCGTGAATCCTCTAGAGCCTATTGGAATAAGGCTAACATTGGTGTGGTTGTCAAATATGCCTTGGGCTTCTGGAATCTCGTTGTACATTCCTCCATCCACTGAAATTTAGCGATTTTCTATGTTAACTTGGTGAGTGGTGGTGCTATTCTAGAGAAATCCTACACAAATGCCTATACAAATGCCTATAGTAGCCTGTCAAGCCAAAAACTAAAAGAGTCAATCTGTGTAGGAGAAATGGGTCCTTTTATGAACTGCTTCTATCTTCTCAGAATCTACCATCTTTTCATTCTTAGACACCATGTGTCCTATGAATACCACCGAGTCTAGCTAAATTTCATAATTGAAGAACTTGGTAAAAAATTGATTTTCAGCGTCTTTAACATATTTTCAAGTGATTTTCGTTCTCTTCCTGGCTATGAGAATATACCAGAATATAGTGAGTAAAAACTATAATTTTTTTTCTTTCAAAAATAACTTTAAACACCATATCCATTATATACATCAATGTAGTTGGAGTATTGGACACCATATCCATTATAGTTTTTGACCGAATTCTGTACAAAGAAAATATATATTTTAGTTGTAGATAAATTATAGATTTTAACCAGATTTGTAAATATTTTATAGAAAACTTTAGTTACTTTCTGTAAAGATAAAAACATAGACAAACCGGGTAAATAAGTTTAATATCTCGTATATATATAAAAAGGTCCCGAACTTCAATCATATATATCTGAAGTTCATGAAAAATGCATGAACATCAAACGTCAATCATGACCTTCCAGCTTCAAACATGAATTTTTGGAACTTCAGGCGTGTATGTTTGAAGTGTGTTCCAAAGTGACAAATTTATAAATATTTGTGTAATACAGGTATGACTTCAATAATGACTCAAAAATTGGATATATCTGCACTTCCCCACGAGGAAGAAAGAAAAACAAAAACTATTAGATTTGGCCTTTTAGAGCGACAATGCTATTAAAATTAGCCAAATCATAAAATATTATCAATAATAGTCAAATGCTACTAATATTAACCAATTAGCTTTTAGCATTTCAGTGATTGTAAGCCTTTCTTTTTGTATATTGATGATATTAATCCTATACTCTTTAACTGTTTCTTTTCATTAATTTTTTATTTCTTTATTTTATTTTATTTTATGTTGCATTTAAGCTCATATTCGACTTGTTTCATTCTAGTCGATCGTGATAGTAATAAAAGCTAACCAAGTTAATGGTTAGCTCCTAAATATCAATTTCAGTTGGATCAATAAAATCACCACATGGCGTCATTTTTCTTTTAGGATAAATATTAAGACTAAAAATTTAAATGTATCATCCTTTTAAAGTGAACTAGATAGAACGTTGGAATGACGAGCCCCAAGAGGAAGAGTTGAGCACAATCCAGTGAAGAGAAAGCCTAACTTCATTGTGTTGCTTAGTTTATTTACGTTATAAAAAGTTTGGTACTCAATTGTTAGCGTATTTTTTATTTTGCGTTGTGTTTATAATTGTGTTAGGTGTTAGTAGTCATCCGCTAGCATATTTTTTCAATGCTGTTATGTTTATAATTAAGTTAGATTTCAGTACTCAATTGCTAGCGTAATTCCGTTGTTTTGAATGGATGTTGTTGGAATAGATTAGGTACATCTCAAAGAGTTTGAATCTTGATTTTGAAACGATTTAATTTGATGGAGATTTGAATTAAAATTTGAGGCAAAATCAAAGTAGAAAATGAACATGGAAGCATGTATATCTTTTATGTATCCTATATGTATCAAATATATATCTCATATGTATTCATGTATACATGTGTGTGAGATAAATGTTAGATATATGTGTCGCGGAAAAATTTTTAAACTCAATTTTTAACTATAAATTTGATTCCAAACCAATCTAAATCACCTTCAATCTCCCTCAAATTTTGTATATTGCCTCATGTATATGTTCTCAATGAATTTTAACCACACTCATTAAAAAAAATAATTTTAATTATTCTTAGGTGACGTTGACGATTAGTGTATGGAAGTACTTAAACTAAGACAATGATTTATTGTAGAGTTTGAATTTGCGATACAGGCTGAAAGATTAAGCAAGCAAAGGAGAAAAACGACCTTGTTAACTATCTTTTACAATGCTAAGGAAAGAGAGGAACATGCAATTTCTACATTATGTTTGGGCAAAACTCAAAGTATGGGAAATTTTAGTTTCTAAATTTCTTCAGGTTTAAACTAACAAGAAAGAATGACATAAAAAAGAGAATCTAGAATGAAATTCAGAATTGACCAAATAAAACTTTTAACAAATCGAAAGATCACCAACAACTATTGCAAATTTTTGAGGCTAGTTTTGGTAATCAGTGCTTGCCGGCTAATTGTTGGTAAGTTTGAAATAAATTTGGCCATTTTCGTACTTTTCCCGACAAAAAACACATTACTTCTTGGGTTTGGGTCAAGAAGAGTAAACTAAACCATGATTTGACGAACCACCTGTACACTTTCGTTTAATATTGTTTTGAAAAGATAATCTACTGATAAAAGGATTATACTTCGAATCTATTTGAAAACTTGAAATATTTAAGACTAAAGTATTATCTTTTAAATTATATATCAAAGTAAAAACTTGTCATATGATCAGAACTGAAGTGATAATTACGCTTTATATCACCATTCTATTTTAATTTGTGTGTCTATTAGTCCATGACTCCCAATCTCTTGTTCGTGATTACTTTCATTACATTATAATTTATAAATAATGTAAAACATTTTCGGGAAATGCTTGAAATATTGCAGTGCTTCGAACTTAAGATATTAGAACGAAAAGAAGTTTAACACCACAGCTCTCAAAATATAATGTTTGGGAAGCAGAAATTCTAGATTTTCCTTATTTTAATTAATCTTTAAAAAGAAAACATTACAGATCTAGTAGAGTTGATTAACGACCCATGCCATGTTTTTCAGTCTGTTAGAATTTTGTCTTGACTCATTACAGATCTAGTCCAAATGTACCCTTGCCCATGCCCAATGATAGTGATCATATTAAGGAATTAAAGAAAAAAAGATATTCTTAAAAATAAAAAAATATTCGCATTTAGTATTTGCAAAAAACTATATTAGCATACTATTGTTAAGTGAATAAAATTAGATGAGAATGTAACTAATTAATTCTAGTTAAGTGTTAAAGATTATATACAAAATATATCATTTATTAGTTGGAGTTTACGTTCTATGAATTTACTGTAAAATATTATTACATAATTATGCAAAGTAAAAAATGATTGCAAGTAATTTTATCTAATATCATTAATTTACTAATAATATTGTTTAGTAATATAGAATAAACTATAAATATAGTGTTATAACAATTTAAATTATATTAATGATACAAAATTCTTATTACAGTTTGCATAGTGGAGTAACTTATTAAATAATTGGGGTTTTAACGTAAACAGTGTGTTTTTCCATTGCAAATATATTTGTCGGTGATGGCGGAAGAAGAAGCTGATTCCATTTAGAAAGCTGCTGTGGATTCTTACGTTTTGTTTTGGAATTTCCAAATTTAGCTCACCGACACCTCTTGTCCGAACCCGTCGGTTGCCTTAATTCATGTGAGCCCAACTAACTAACATTGACTCTTCATTTATGCCTTTGTACCCAATAAATATATAATTTTAGCCGCTTCCAAAAAATAATCGATAATATATATATATTCCGGGTAGCAAATATAATTTTCTATTTTGCCCTACTATTATCATCTCTCTTTGTTAAGATAGTAACTCTACATGCTCCAAGTTTAGCGGGATTTTTGTATTATTTTCTCCGGTTCATTTTAATTGAACATAGAAATAATTGTTATAGGTTAATATGGCTAGTTTTATTATTAATTAATGTTAAAAGCTAGATTTTTTAATATGTGTTAAAACAACTAAAAAATCAATTAAAATAGACTAAAAAAGAAATGTGTATATTCCATTGGATCCCACTTTCACGTGTTTCGTACATGCTCCCTTGCGCGTGTATCATTAACTACCTTAATCCTACTCCTATGTTCCCCTGACAAGATTTAAGGAAGGAGGAAGAAATTCTATAATAACTTCCCAAGTAATAACAATGTTCTTATATTGTGCTTCAACTGTAAATAGATGTTTTTATCAACAAATCTCGTGACACATGGCTTACAAATTGCGGACTAGCTCGGTCATTTAATGTCATAATATTTTTACTAGAACAACAAGTTCAGTTTAACATTTGATTGACCTTACACGACGTGAATTCAAATTAGTTGAGAACTTAATACAAATACTGAATATCACGTGGGAAATAAAAAAAATGTTTGAACAAATGAGAAATTGTACTTATACTCTAAATCGAGAAGAAAGTGAATAATTCAATGACAAAGAAACTATTGGAAATGTTTGTTATGAAGTATAGTAGTAAAGTCAATAGCCTGAAACGATTTTGATGGAATATCTACTATACTATGAGCTCTTTTGATTTATTCCCGTGAGTTATTAGACAATAAAAGTACAAGGTATCTAGAGGACATGTGAATGTAAAATTAAATATTACAATCACAAAGAGAGCAATAAATAAAGTACAATAAATGAACAACTATTAAGTTATTCAACAAGTTACAGTTGAAAAACGCAGCAAGGGTTACAGCAATTGCATCATTTATTATAACAATACCTTAATAAATTACACATTGGAATAAAGAAGAAATAATGTTGGACAGTGAAAATCTTTTTTCATTTTCACTTTCTAACTAAAAAACAATAGCCCATTAAGTAATAAAAGAAAAGAATTAAAAGAAAAAAAACAAAACTTTTAGCTCTTTTTACCCTCCTCACCACCTTCTACCAAGTAAGTTTTCTTAGTTCTTTCAGCTCTAGTCAGCAGACAAATCAGAAGAAAACACGTGGCATAAATTGCATGAATTCTCCAACTAGTCTTAGGAGGCTGTCGCAATACAGCTTTGTGAAACACCGTCATGTAATAATGCAGCCCAACAGCAAAGCCCACAAATGTCTGGGCCAGCCCAATCATCTTCGTAATCGGCCCAGTCTCAGTAGAGAATACTAAAACAAGGTACATCAATAGCATCAAGAGGTACAACACATAACCAAGAGTTTGTAGAAGCTGTAGGCAAATGTAGGTGGACTGCGCAGTAGCGTAGAAAAACTTAAGTGGCTCCAAACCAGTGACCAAAGAAGAAAGGCAGAGAATAGAGAAGTAGATTGAGAGATAAACTTGGATGAAGATTAATAGTCTTTGGAGTGAAAAATAGGCTTTGATTCGGTTGAAAATAAGAGAAACAAGAATTAAAGGGATCAAAATGAAAGCAAATGAAATTACAGAGGCAATTGTGGGTGCATATTTGTTACCTACAATGGGTTTGAAGTTTTTTGTGATTTCTTTGTTGGCTTTGTTGAGGTAAACTTGTGAGGTTTTTGAGATTCTTTCTAAATCTGGCAAAAGGGTTTCTTGGAATTTGGATGGTAAGTCTCTAAAACCAAGCAACAAGTCATCTTCATCATTTTCTAGCCAATAGGGCTGTGAATTCTTCTGTGTAGTTTCTTTCTTGGGATTTTTGTTTGTTGAAGATTGGTTCTTTGTTTGGTTTTTGTTGGGTTTGGATTCATTGAGGTCTTTTGTGGTGGTTGCTTTGGTTGTTTTGTTCTTGGGAAACGAAGAGCTGATTTTGGATAGATCTGAGGAAGATTTTTTGGTTGAAAAGGAAGTAGTTTTATTTGAATTCAAGGACTTGGTGGATGTGGAATTGAACTTTTTCAGTTGGGATTTTAGTGCAAATTTCTCTTCTGTGGTTGGTTTGATGAGTTTGGTTTTGTTCTTGGTTGAACCAGACACTGAATCAGATGAAATAAGTTTGGTTTTTGCTAACTTGGTTTGGTTCTTGATTGAATTAGAAACTGAATCAGATAAAGAGAGTTTGGTTTCTGCTAACTTAGTTTGGTTCTTGATTGAACCAAAACTAGAGGAAGAAGAAGAAATCTTGGCTAACTTGGTTTGGTTCTTAGAAGAGCTAAGGGTGGATTTGACGAGCTTGGTTTGGTTCTTTTTAGAACTGGAAAGTGAGGTTAAATTGGATTTCTTCTTGATTGGTTGAGGAGAATCATCAATAGTTGAACTGGATTTCTTCTTAATTGGTTGAAGAAAATCATCATCATTATCATCATCAATGTCTAACTCCAACATTCTTCTTATTCTTGTTGATGAAGCATTGTTGTGATCTTGACTCTGAGCAGAAATGAATGAAGAAGATAATAAGACTAAAACAAGACAAAGTACTAAAAGTACCTTAGAAAAGCTGCAACTTTGTTGAGTAGTAAGTGGAGCCATATGGTACTGAATTCTATGACTGTTTTTCTTTTAATTTTATGAGGCTTAGTTTGAAGATTTAAAGCCTCAATTGGATCTGAAGTTCATAAAAAAAGGTGGCAGTAGATTTATAAGTCTAGTACTGTGTGTGTGTGTGTGAATGGTGATGGAAGCAAAGGAGACTTTAATGTCAAAGTAGAAGGAGATGAGATGAGTCACATGGAGCAACTAGACAGGCACACTATCCAAATACTACGCGGTTTTGCCTTTTTATTTTGTTTTTTTCTTTTTTTAAGAAATACAGTATAGAATTTAACACATGCAATATCCAATGAGATTTGGATTTCAGCATCTTAATTTTTTTGATAAAATTAACATATTTAGAAACTAATTATAAAAAAGATATAATTACTGGACTTTAGTTTTCAAAAGTAATTCAAATTTAATGTATTGACAATATCAGATATAATTATACGATCACTATATGGAATGTATCTTCATAGCCATTTATAATGTTGAAATTAAGAAATTATTCTTTCTAAATCTTTTATGTGTAAAAGTAAATTTTCTAATCGTAAAAATAGAGATAGGATCGTAAAACTAAAACAAGTTTGCAAATACCCACAAAATCATCGATTTTATAAATCAATTATTAGTAAGTATCTATTGTTTTAATTATAATGTAATAAAAATAATAACCTGCTATGAATTCTCAAATAGCAATAACGTCATTGTTTTAAGATGAAAGGAAATTTCTTTTGATATTTAACATCACTAAGAGCCAATAGGAAATCATTATTCCCCTAGTAAGCTCATCAATAATTAATTATTGGTTTGGCATTAAGATGACAACGATATCTATGTTAACATAATTTTGTTGGATATTGTAATTGGTTATTAGTAATTAAGAATTAGTAATTGGTTATTACTACTACTGTAATGGTATTAGTACTAATTAAGGATTTATTTGACGAAAACAAATCTGAAAACTTCACCGTCAATCAGTCCCCATCAATCGCCCAAGAATGAGTCGTCGTCGTGGTCATCATCATCACTATTGGAGTGACTTATAGGTGTCAAGGGGTCGGGCCGGGCTGAACGGGTAAGGAAAATGGAGTTGGCCGATTTCGTTATCGGGCCAGTTTTTGATTATTTTTATCGGGTTTATCGATTTCGGACTATCCCGGAGCAAAATTTAACCGGAATGGTTCCGGGCCGAGTTTTTTTTTCTTTTTTTAACAATCGCAATTTATATTAAGATAAAGTAATAATATAAAACACTAAAAACTAACGTATAAAAAGAATGTTTGAATAAATTTCATAGGCTTTAAAAGCGTTATATTTGAAAAATTCATTATGAATTTAAGATAATACAATGAACATGAAAAAAATATAACTTATAGTACAAGTCTTATACTGGAGTGTTGATAACTTGATATGTAAGGATCAAACTTCAAAGGCTTTCATAGTTTCATTTCAAATTTTCATTGCATAATAATACTTCAAATTAATCTAACAAACTAAAATATTAAGCTTAAATAAGTCTAATAATTTAAAAATAATACAAATTGTCTCAAATCAATTTAAATACGAATTTCTGGAGGGCGCTCAAGACAACTCTTCATATGCCTCCTTAAACAGCCTGTGCCCTTTCACTTTCGACGAACATTTAAGACTCGATCATAGTTCTTGCACTTTATTTTGCGAACTTTTTCATTTTCTTCTACCACCTCAAAGTGTTCCCAAACATATGAGCGCACTCTAGAAGCACGAGGCATGATTTAACTTGAATTGAGAGTTTGGGTTTGAAAATGGCTAAATTAGTAAATAATAAAAGTGTTATTTTTAAAAAATAATTCCTAAAAAATGACTATTCTTGCAAATTAGCCGTTGGGCAACGATCAAAATGGTAGTTGACCATTGCCAAACAGTCAACTTTATAAAATAAAAAAAATCGAAATAACCATTGAACCGGTCCGATTAACCGGTTCCCAAATGACTTGATCATAACGGGTCGTACTGGTCCTGTTAACCGGTACCAAAAATCTACCCGACACAGACCGATTCCTGTCCCAACCCAGCCTTGCTCGACCCCCTCACTACCGGGCTGATCCGGAACCGGGCCAGCCAGGCCCGTTTGACACCTTTAGAATGACCACAAGATAAATTCTTGTGCTACGCTGGAAGCAGATCATATACGTACTTTTATTGAATGATAATGTTTATATAGACGTAGTAAGCTAAATTAATTGTAAAATTCGATGTTTAATTATCTGATTACTTGTTAATTTTTGATATGATAGAAGTTATTTTTCATGGAATATGTTTGTCGGAAAAATGTCTCGTGCTTAATTGGCGAGTGAAATTATATATATTATATAATTAATAATAATATTACTAAATCTAGTAGTGCTTGACGAAATCTTTGAGTATTTAAAGATTGATAGTAGTGTTTAAATAATGGTTGGAGCTTCTGATAATAAATTAAGAGACAAGATAATTGTAAGAAAAATAATATTTGTCATAAGCGAAGGAAGTCATTTTTCTTGAAAAGCATGTATAGTAACCAAACACAAGAAAATTATATCTTTTTTAAAAACAAATCCTAAAAAATAAATCCCGTCATACTAAATATTTCGATAATATATATGCACTAAAACACTATGATTTTAGAATTACTATTTTAAACGCGCTCACCTTAATTATCACTTCTTTTTGAGATGTTACTATGATACAACAAAGAGGTGCTCTAAAAGTTAAGTCGGTCCCCAATACGCTTTATGAGAAGATAAATGATCTCAATTATGAAAGTCAATTAGCTAATTCTACGTTTAAATTTGGTCACTACATAATTATTAAACAGTATCGCCCCTCATATAGTCATATGTTTATGTTCTACATACTCAAAGAAAATATATTAATCCCTACTTATCTAACACACTTCCTATTTTCAGATATTACACAAGCATTTAACGCCATTTCACTAGCAAGATTACTTCAGTAACTTCAACAAGTTTCAAGAATCAGAATTAATTTGACAAATTAAATTAATTTAGAATTTAGATGTCTTGTTTTATCTATTAACCTAGTATAGTATTTCATTCGAAAATACTAGTTTAGGAGACATACATGTTTTTCTTAGTGGAAGCGGATTTACAACAATCATGACTTATGTCACCGATCATCAAAAATCCTCATGACCACAACCTACTAATCCCTTATATGCAGAGATAGATCTTATGTTATGTAAAAAACCTAGCTGTTTTTATTATGACCGAAAGCCTCTTCTTCAAAATGGTATTTATACGTACTAGCTCTAGAGTTTTTTGCGTGGAGTAATAATTAATGGGTATGTGGTCCATCTAGCACCCTTATAGGTGGATCCGGCCAATAATATTTTTCTAACACCTAATATTTTATTATAATGGTAACAACATAATGTATAAATTTAATTAACTGCATAATATTTTGCATAATCAGCTGGTGTTACACAAAATTAGGATAAAAGTTACCACTGCTAATGCATATTGTTCAGTAGCTTTACACATAGTTTACAATTATTTGCTTTTTCTACACTGGATACAGCGAGAAAGGAAAAATGACATAAGCAGAAAAAACTAAGAGGGGTCATAGTAGCTAGGCAACCGTCTAAGGGAATTTTTGCTTCTATTGAAGTTGCGGGGTGAAAAACAAACCTAGAAAACAAAGTACTACTTCTAATTTAATGATTTATGATAAAATAGAAGAGGAAACACTCCACCTAATTTTTTGTCTATTTACACACAAACTTTAAGGAAGCAGTAGGCTTTCGATACACGAATTAAAGCATTTGTTTGTGTTACACGTTTTAGTAATATCTTTTGTCCGTGTTATTTGTCTTTTTTAAGATATTACATATTTTTTAATGAAAATATTAATAGCCTTAATCATATGAGTATTCGACTAGATTACCCGTTATCTTCTTAAATGAGTCAATTAACTAAGACCACACTAATTTGAATAATGACTTCTTGTTTCTCTAAACAATTACAATAAGTATTTTTATTGCCGCAAGAAAGACCGCTTGATCACTCCATATATTTTTAAAATATATAACTTTTCGCATGGGAATTATACAATCGATGAAAGTCATATGCAAGACGTGAAGGGAGGTCTTTCATATCTTTTGAGATCCACTGAACCTTCTTCATCGTGATTCGACCTAAACGGCTAAACCTCGAACCAAGATAAAACACCAGAGTAGCTAACCATGTACCAAGAAGAATGTATGCTAGAAAATGGCAATTTGTTGATCATAAGATACACTACAATAGTGAATGCTTCAAGTGATAGATGTTTGGTACTCCATTATTTATGCATCAATGTCAACATTAACAAATTTAATTTACTACACGACTAATATTTAGTCAGTTATAAAGAATACATAAGTCAGTGTACTTCAAGTATTTCAGACGAAAATGGCAACTACAACTTCAAGTTCTGGCCTTTATAAGTAATCGACTACTCGTGGATCTCCTAAGTTCTAATTAGCAATTTGTTTATTGTTGTATACCGTAAAAATCGTTTTCAACCTTCGTACGATTGGTGAAGATGGACCGAAGAGCATCTTCATAAATATCGAGGTGAGATTTGAAGAAGGCACGAACAAGCTTCGAGTTTCGGAGTCAGATTAAATACCGAGCTCGATGTCATTATCGAGCTCGAGTCCAAATCGAACTATACTGAGAAGCGACGGAATCGAGCTTAAGAGCCAGAGGCCAACCAATATCGAGCCCAAGTCAATATCGGACCCCGAGTCGACATCGAGCTCAAACCCGCATCGAGCTCTAAAATTGGAAACCGACCAATATCGACCAATACCGAGTCCGATCAAGATCGAGCTCATAGACAAGAGCCGTTATAGCCGCACTAAGGGAGAGAATCTCGGCGGGAATTAGGGAAAACTAATTTATCATGGGTTCCCACTATGTATTTTTAATTATATCTAAAGTAGGATCTCCACTATAAAAAAGGGATGGCCATATTTCTGTAAAAGGATCAAGTTTTGCATACATGGTAACTCATATATCATACACCCCCATATTGAAGAATTATCCTTTTTTAGCTACATAAGATTGATTCATCTTGCTTAATCTATAAATCATCTTCTTTTCAACTTTGCTTATTTTTCATCCTTACAATCAATATTCGATATTCTTATTTACTCTTACAATTTGTGTCAAGTTATACCACATACCCTTAAAACTACGTACAAATTTAACTCTATTCATTTTTTCGGGTATACAATTGTCAATTGGCCTTGTCCTTTGTTTAGCTGCCTCTACTTGTTCCCTATTTCATTTCAGTGTGAAGTTGACTTGATGAAACAAATAATTCTCTCCTTTCTTTTTTCTTTTATATTGGCTCTTTCTTTGTGTGAACCAACTAATGAGCTTTGACTATTTCAGCCTACATTGTGCAGACATATTTATTATTTTAATTATATATATAAGAATAATGACAGCAGTTGTATAAACTGATCTTATAAATAATATGAAAACTAAACTCATAAACTATCCAAGCAAAGCTATCAGTGGGGTTGGAGATTAAAAAATGTCAAAATTTCCTTCACGAAAACTACCAATTTATAAAGACAGATGGACTGAAGAAGAGAGGGAGTTTGTTTTTTTGAGTTTGGTGGATTGAGTTATTGAGAGAAAAATGGCCCGTTTAGATTTAATATAGATTGAACTAATTTTGAATTATGTGAGTTTTAGGTTCTTTTCCAACATAAGGCTTGTGAAGTTAGATCTAAAAGCTGCATTTTCTCTATGGTAATCAATATGACAAGTGATTTGCTGAAGTAATTAACCAAACGGATAGAATTCGGTAGTTCGAAAAATTCGTTTCTTTTCTTTTTTACATTCTTTTCAAAATTTTGAAAAAGAAAAATCTGTAATAATGTTATGATGTTTTATCTTTTTAATTTTGCAATAAACTTTATATAAACCAAGCAAAAAAAGTTAATTGTCTTAATTACGTATTCAAAATTACGAACTGATTTTTGTTATGCTAGTCTAGTATTTTATAACTAGCTAATTTGGACAAGAGTGAGTTGCTACAGTGGTAAGCGCCTTTCATTTCCAACCAAGAGGTTGTGAGTTCGAATCACCCTAAGAACAAGGTGGAGAGTTTTTGGAGGGAGGGAGCCGAGGGTCTTTCGGAAACAGCCTCTCTACTCCAGGGTAGGGGTAAGGTCTGCATACACACTATATTCCCCAGACCCTACTAGTGAGATTATACTGGGTTGTTGTTCTTGCTAATTGTATGATTATTCACCTCTAACACTATAGTGCTTAGAACATGACAATATTTTATATATAAAAGACATGCATTAAATACTACTATTATTGTTCCATGCTTGAGGATGGATCACATTGAGGGGGTCAGAGAAATGAATTGCAAAGGCAAGATCTGTTACAAGTTTAAATCCTTGACTTCTCTGTCTCCGGAATATGGAAAGGTTCCTCAAGGATGGAATATTTTATTCCAAGTGGTGGACTTAAGGTCAATTTTAGAATCTTTGTATCAAGACTAGTTAGTCTAGGACTCGATTGTAATTAGCAGGGGACCTAATTGTAGATAAAGAAAACTAAACGGACACAATAGCAAGTTAGTTGGAATTCAGTTATAAAACAATGCCCTTCCACTAATGAGTTGTATTCTCATTCATTCTTACACAATACAAAAAGGATTGCTCTCACTTCTCTCTAAATCCACTCTCTAGATTCTTCTTCCAGTTCGACTATGAACTTGATTGCCTGTTACTGGATCTAGTTTGCTGAGCTTAGATTCAACAAATTATAACATGGTATCATAGCAACGATTACTGTAATTATGAGGATTCAAACACTATTATTGCACACATTTAAGGTCAGCCATGGCGACTGACAAAATTGGACAATTACCTCATAATCATCCATTGTTTCTTGGAGATTCAGATGTACCTAGAATAGCACTGATTTCGCTGAAGCTCACACGGCCAGAGAATTATGCAATGTAGAGCAGTGCGATGAGAGTAGCGATGTTGGTGAAGAACATGTTAGGATTTGTAGACGGTACCTATCTAAGGGACTCATACAAAGGTGAATTAGCAACATATGGGGAGAGATGTAATGCAATGGTGGTTTCGTGGCTAAGCAGTATAGTATCAAGAAACTTTGTACCTAGCATTATGTATGCTTCGAGTGTGAAGAAGGTATGGGATGAGTTTAATGTGAAATTTGATAAGGACAATTTGACTAGATATATCAACTTTGGACCGAGCTGCCAATCTAAAACAAGGAACTGAGTTGGTTACTTCATATATTTCGAAGATGAAAGACATATGAGATGAAATTGACATTGTAACGACCTGGCCAGTCGTTTTGAGTATTTTAGCCTCGTTCCCCTATTTATTGCCTTCTCTATGTTATATTGTGGTTATGTAACTTGCCGGGGTTGTTGGTTTTGGTTTCGGGTGAGTTTCGGAGTGAAATAGGACACTTAGTCCCAAAGTTGCGGCTTAAGTTGAAAGAGTTGATCGGAGTTTGACTTTTATGTAGACGACTCCGGAATGGAGTTTTGAAGGTTTCGCTAGCTCTGTATGGTGATTTTGGACTTAGGAGCAAGTCCGGATATTGATTTGGAGGTCCGTAGGTTATTTCGACTTGAATTGACGAAAATTAAAAAGTTAAGGTCAATCGGAGTTGGTTTGGTATAAATTGGCGTTAGTTTTAGAAGTTGAATGTTCATAGTTTCAATAGGTTTGGATTGGGTTGTGATTCGTAGAATCGATGTTATTAGATGTGATTTTAGTCCTCGAGTAGGTCCGTTAGGTGTTTTGAAACTTGTTGGTATATTCGGATAGGGTCCTGGGGGCCTCGGGTGTGAAACAAATTGAAATCGGGATCAAATTTGGACTTAGAGGGCTGCTGTAGCTGCTGAAGTTCTGGTGTCATCGCACATGCAGAGGGATTGGTCGCAGGTGCGAATACGCAGGTGCGAGGGGGGCCATCATAGAAGCGGCCTTGAGTGGGCTTGGCTGTGACCGCAAATGCGAGGAGATTTTCACATCTACGAGTCCGCAGATGCAGAGGAGCTGGTCGCAGATGCGGACTAGGCCAGCTTGGTTTGTGGTCACAGGAGCAGACATTGTCCGCAGAAGCGGGTGCGCAGAAGCAATCCTTTCTCCGCAGAAGCGGAAGCGAAAATATGCGTTGTATCCGCAGCAGCGGAGGGTGCTGGACCTAAGTGAGGACTTCACCTGCGATGGAAATTCCGCAGGTGTGGAGCTGCAGATGCGGCTGAAGGCTCACATATGCGAGATCGCTGGGCAGAAAAGGGTGAGTTCGATAGTTTAATTTCATTCTTCATCTTTTGACCTAGAGAGCTCGGTTTGTGGTGATTTTGAGAGGGATTTTCAAGGAATTTATCAGGGCAAGTGATTCTAACCCATATTTGGCTATTATACATGAATCCATCGTTGTTTTTGTTATTTAATTAGTGTTTTGAGTTGGAAAATTTGGAAAAAATTTGTGAAACTTTATAACTCTATTTTAAGGATTTGAAGGTCGATTTGAGATCGGAATTGAGTAATTTTAGTATGGTTAGACTCGTTATTGAATGGGTGTTCGGATTTTATAAGTTTGGTCGGGTTCTGAGACGCGGGCCCGGGGTTGACTTTCTGAGTTGTTTTTTTGATTTTCTTTAAAGATTGCATCTTTATTATTCGGTATAGTTTCCTATGGTTTGTATTTATGGTATAAAGTTATTTTGGCTAGATTCGAGCTATTCAAAGTTGGATAATAACGGAAAAGGCTTACTAGTGGATTGAGTTAGCGTGTTTTGAGGTAAGTGTTTTTCCTAACTTTGTGTGGGGGAATTACCCCTTAGGATTGGTGTTGTTTTGTATTAATTGTGGTACGTGAAGGTCGTGAACACAAGGTGACGAGTGGGTACACGGACTAAATATGGTAATTGACCGGTTAAAGTTATGTAGATTCGTTTCATTCCTTTAATTGAATTGTTATAACATGTCATCATCATTAATCTATCCTTATGTGATTTACTTGACATTGTAAATACTTTTTTCATCTCTTACTTATTATTTACCTTCACATGCTTAATTGAACTTATTGTTCTCTCATTTCCTTGTTAATTATTTAGCTGTTGAGTTACCTTACTTGAAGTTGTTATTTCTTGTAATATCTTATTGTTGAATTATGGTGTTGAAGTTATAAAGGTCGTGATTCACATTGAGGCAAGGTTGTAAATTATTAAAATATCATTCTTGTTGAGATATTCACTTTCGATTGTTATTGTTGAGACTCTTGTACATATTGTGGTTGAGCCATGGGCTATTTATTATGGAAACATTAATGTTGTTGACTGCTTTTGGCAAATTGTTGTTTTGGGCACTTGAGATGCGCTTTGTGAAATGTTGTGATATTGATACGCATGCGGTGGTATAAAGATTAGGTCTGATACGCATGCGGTGAGACAAGGTGGGCTTGATACGCGTGTTGCTAGTAGGAAAACTACTTGAAGCCACGTAGTATGATAAAGTGGGCTAAAAAGCGGGTAGCTATTTCGAAAAAATAATTTTTAAAACTAAATGCAAGGCTCCCGCGGTGGTATAAGGAAAGAGTGTGATTTGATTTGTGTAATGACACTACGAGGCGGTACCTCAGTAGTGATTCTTGTTGATACCTTTTATTTACATCACTTGTGTTTTGTCTTCATCGTTTCCTTGGCATTTTATTATGTGTTTCTTCTGTGATGTCTTAATTGCCTTTAATTTCAGTGTACCAATTCTTGTTATATTTCTTCATTGTATCATTTCGATTGTTTCCATTATTTTGTTGTATTCTACCTGTTTAGTTTCTTTATTTATTCCAGTAGGTGTCTTGACCTGACCTCATAACTATTCTACCGAAGTTAGTCTTGATACTTACTAGGTACCGTTGTGGTGTACTCATACCACATTTTTGCACATCTTTTTGTGTAGATTCAGATACTTCATACCAGGCTAGGCATCCGTGAGCGAGCTTAGATCAGAGATTTCAAGGTATACTTGTTGTCGCTCGCAGGCCTCAGAGTCACCCTCTATCCAGTTTCTATTTCATTCTCTTTTTTTTATAGATACTGTTGTAGGGGGATGTTTAGTATACTCATATAGAGCCTGTGACTCGGTATCACCATATTTTGTATGTTATGTTTAGTTGTATCGCGGAGTCCTTTTTATGATAGCAATTGATTAAATTGAAAGTTTTATTACTATTTCCGTTAAATTCTTCACGTATTCTAGGCTTACCTAGTCTTAGAGACTAGGTGCCATCACGGCATCATACGGGGGATATTGGGGTCATGACAGATATTTTGGCAACATTGCCTTCATGTGATTGTGAAGAGTCGAGGCCCTATGTAGAGCACCTAGTGAGGCAAAGGTTGATGAAATTTCTCATGGGACTCAATGAGAGTTACAGTCAAGTGAGGAGTAATGTACCGTAGATAAGGCCAATTCTATTAGTGAATCAAGCTTATACAGTGGTTGTGCAGGAAGAAAGTCAAAGAACATTAGATCTTATAGAGTCAAACAAGGAACCCCTGACAATGCTGGCAGGAATAGGACAATTGTTCAAAGGAAAAAAAAACCAGGCTTGACTTGTGAACATTATGGTTACAAGGGACATCTGATGGAGAATTGCTACAAAATTATAGGCTACCCTCCAAATTTCAAGAGTAAGAAGAAAGGGCAATTAGGAACATATAAACCTTTTGCTAACAATGCTAACACAGATGAAGGTGTTGATGTTAAAAACCAAACACATGGAAACTATCTCACAGAAGGACAGTATAAACATTTAGTGAGCTTGTAGGAGAAGTATTCCTTAGGAGAAAGGAACACAAACTCTACAGAATTGACAGAATCTTCAAACATGGCAGGTATTGTGTCCTTGTTGTCTAATGTATCCAATGTATGTGTATATGAATGGATAATAGACTCAGGGGTATCATATTACATAACCTTCTGTAAGAATATTTTGGAATCTATCAGCCAGATAGAGAGATAAAATAATTATGGAGTGCAAACTCCTATATGAGATAAGTCTAAAATTATACATACAGGAGATGCCGTAATCTTAGAGACGATGCCGTAATCTTAGAGACACAGAAGATTAAGAATGTGTTACATGTGCCAGACTTTAAGTTCAACTTACTTTCAATGTCCAAGTTGACTAGAGACATGTGTTGTTCTGTCTATTTCTTCCCTAATTTTTGTGTCTTTCAAGGACTATACAATGGAAAGGTACTGGGGATTGATAAAGAGGACAGTAGTCTTTATATACTTAGTAGAGGAGATGTTATTGTTGTTGTTTCATTTTACAAAGAAGGAGTGACCACAACACTGTGGCATCAAAGGCTAGGACATGCTTCTACAAATGCTATGCAACACTTACCAGAACTAAAGAATAAAGGAAGTCAGAGATTCAAAGAGACTGTCAAATTTTCCCTTTAGCTAAGCAAAGTAGATTAAAATTCCCTATTAGTAAAAATAATTCATATTTTGTATTTCAATTGATACATGCTGATGTATGGGGTCCTTTAAAAGTAGGAACCTATGATAGAAAATACTACTTTGTTACCTTAGTGGATGACTTTAGCAGATATACTTGGACTTGTTTGTTGAAATAAAAAAGTGAAGTATTTGTTGTGCTGAAAAATTTTCTTTCTTTGATCAAAAATCAGTTTGGTGTTATGATCAAGACATTGAGAACATATAATGGAACTAAATTTTTCAATACACAGTGCAATGAGTTGTTCACTTCACTTGGTATTGTACATCAGAGTAGTTATCCATATACTCTACAATAAAATAGATTTGTGGAAGGAAAACACATACATATTTTGGAAGTGTCAAAGGCACTCAGATTTCAAAGTCATGTGCCTGTTAGATTTCAGGGAGAGTGTGTTAAAATAATAATGTATCTAATTAATATGATACCTATAGAAGTTCTAAATAGAAAATCTCCTTATAAAATGTTATATGGAAAGCATCCAAAAATAGATTACTTAAGAGTGTTTGGTTGTTTGTGTTATGCCAGTATATTGCCTAGAGATAACAAATTTGCCCCTAGAGAAAGAAGAGTAGTGTTGGTAGGTCATTCAGAGATACAGAAGGGATATAAAGATATTTTTCCTTTCCAAGGCGAGGATACCTGTCAGGAGGAATTATTCATCACTGCAATACCAGACATGATCTCCGAAAGTCAAGGGGAAGATGGAGGAGAAGTTCTTGATACATCTCAAGAAATCTCTAATAGTCAATGTGTAGATGGAGAAGAGGTTCCTGGTGACTTGCCTCAGACAAGAAGCAAATGCAATAGAACCTTATATTGAAAGGTTGGATGAACCATCAGAATCAAATGGGGATATACTACTTGACTTGGAGGATGTTGTGAATGAAAACCAGGAGCTCATGTTGAACCAAGAACAAGCAAAACCACCTCAAGAACTTGACACTAATATGCATACTAACAATGCAAATCCTTAAACAATCAGAAAATTCAACAGAGGGACAAAACTATTGATTTGGCTCAAGGACTATGTAACCACATGGAAACCATCTAGACAAAGTACCTATCCTATTTCTCACTATGTAAGTTACGCTCACCTGCCAGAATATTGTCAAGCCTACCTATCTGCCTTTTCAACATTCACAGAGCCAAAGTCCTTTTATGAAGCCTCTATAGACGAAAGATGGGTTAAAGCAGTGCAAGAAGAAGTACATGCACTTGAAGCTAATAATACCTGGGAGATAGTGGATCTACCACCAGGAAAGAAAGCAATTGGATCTAAATGGATATACAAGATCAAATACAAAGCAAATGAAGAGGTTGAAAGGTTTAAAACATGGCTTGTGGCTAAAGGCTACACTCAACAAGAGGGACTTGACTACCATGAGACATTCTCTCTTATTGCAAAGATAGTCACATTGAGGACTATGATTAGCGTGGCAGCTTCAAAGGGTTGGAACTTTTGCCAAATGAATGTGAACAATGTATTTTTGCAGGATGACCTTTATGAGGAGGTCTAGATGGTCTTACCATGGGGATTTCATAGGCAAGGGAAGTATCAGATTTGCAAATTGCTCAAGTCTCTTTATGGCCTCAAGCAGGCATTGAGACAGTGGAATATAAAATTAACTGGTGTTCTTACTAAGGCAGGATACTTTCGAAGTGCCTATGATTATTCCTTATTCACAAAGAAGTCAGGAGCAGACATAGTAATCATCCTAATATATATGGATGATCTAATGATTATTGGAAGCAACAATATCATGATAGATGAAGTAAAAAGAACTCTGCATAAGGCTTTCAAGCTAAAACACTTAGGTGAGTTAAGATATTTTTGGGGAATTGAGATCATGAGATCATAAAAATGTATTCTACTAAATTTAAGAAGATATGCACTAGAGCTTATATCAGAGTTGGGGGTCCGTGATGCAAAACCTGCAAACTCACCTCTCGAGCAGAATCAGAAACTCACTACTATTAATTATGACAAACATGTGGGACTATAAGGAAATGAAGAGTTAACAGATATTGGAGTATATCCGAAATTGATTGGGAAGCTGATTTACTGGACCATAACCAGACCTGACATCTACATTGCAGTTCATGTAGCACTCAAAGCAATCTCATCTAGAAGCATCTATGAGGGTAGTGAAGTACATCAAAGTCTCACCAGGAAATGGGTTACTATTAAGAAAGGGGTCACTAGAGCAGGTGTTAGCGTATTGTGATTAAGACAGGGCAGGTTGTCCAAATACCAAAAGATCAGTGACTAGCTATGTAATTAAGCTTGGTGAATCATTGATTTCTTGGAAATCAATAAAGCATTAAACTGTGAGCAGAAGTTCTACAGAAGCAGAATATAGAAGCATGTCGGCTGTAGTTCCAAAATCAGTATGGCTTGTGGGGTTGATGAAAGAACTTGGTGTTTCAATACAAACTAGTGAGGCTCTTTTGTGATGGTAAATCAACTTTGCAAATAGCTACAAATCCAATCTATCATGAGAGGACCAAACATGTAGAGATTGTTTCTCATTTTGTAAGAGAAAAAATCAAAAGTGGACTGATATCTACTCATTACATTCCTACAAAAGAGTAAGTAGCATACATGATGACTAAGGGTTTGGGAGTTGCTTAGCATCAGATGTTGATGTCCAAACCGGGACTGTTCGATGCCTTCCACTCTCCAGTTTGAGTAGGAGTATCAAGACTAGTTAGTCTGGGACTCAACTGTAATTAGCAAGGGAACTAATTATAGATAAAGGAAACTAAAGGGACACATTAGAAAGTCAGTTGGAAGGGGAACTTAATTCTGTTATAAAACAGTGCCCTTCCACTAATCAATTATATTCTCATTCATTCTTACACAATACAAAAATTGCTCTCACTTCTCTCTAAATCCTCTCTCTGGATTCTTCTTCCAATTCGACTATGAACTTGATTGCATGTCACTGAATTTAGTTTGCTGAGCTTAGATTCAACAAATTAACACTTTTATATCATTATAATTTTAGATAGAGGAAAAATATAGTTATACACTCCATGACATATATACCAAGCGATAAGATTGAAATAAAAGTCAGGAAATGAATAAGATTTTGAAGGGGAAAAAATGAGAAAAGAAACAAAGAAATTATCGATCTATTCATGTCGCGAAGATCACATAGTAGCTAAACATATTGGGGTAAGTTAATTCTAACCTAAATCTATTGTATATACATGCATCTATCACTAAATCAAACGTCAAAACGTGGATTTGAATAAGGAAAATTGGGAATTTATAGACCTAGAACTAGAATAATACAAATTGAGTTTTAAGTATCCAAATGAACTTTGAATAGGAATATAATCATAGATTTGGTCTAGTGAGGCGTATATTTATATAATGGAATTACATGTTATGCCCTAGTCATACATTATACGCAACTTGTCACGACCCAAAACTTAACCTATCGTGATGGCGCCTATCATGGTACTAGGCAGGCCGACAACTTAGACATTACCAACACCTCCAAATTTAAAGTACACTAAAACAGGTTTAATTAAGTGAAAATGTCATAAAACGGGATAAAATGTCATAAGTCAATACAAAAGTTTTCCCAAAATCAGGGTGTCACTGAGTACATGAGCATCTATACAATACTAAGTCTGATACACTGTCTAAGAAAAACAGAAACCGAATAAGTAAGCTGATGGATATGGGAGGAGAGTCAAGGCCTACAGAAGCCAGGGCAGCTACCTTGATAATTTCTGAATGACGGAACTCTGTGAATCAGCAATTGCGATGACCGGAAACACCTGGATCTGCATGATAAGTAGGGATTTTAACCTATTATTTGCTCTCTTTTACTTGTGTTTTAGGCCAAAAATTCTTGAAGGTATTCCAGAAAACTAATGAAATATGCTTGCTTGCAGGAATTGTTAAATATGAGCCAAAGGAATCAAAATCAACTCACAAATGAATCAAAAGTTAAACAAAAACCAAGGCTGGGCAAAGAGCTCTGAAGTGCGGACCGCACAAATATTGTGTGGCCGCGATCATAAGTATGCGGTCTGCAAGAGGGCGATTCATAGAGTGTGATTTTGGGCTAAATGATGAGCACGGACTGTACCAAAAATATGCGGCCCCGAAAGTCCATGTGCGGTCGCAATTGAAATTACGCGGACCGTGATGATTGAGATTTAGAGAGCTGACAACTTGAGCAAAAGAGAGAAGTGCGGACCGCACCAAAATTGTGCGGCCGAGAAAGTCCCTTGTGTGGCCGCGATCGAAATTATGCGGTCCGCAAGATGAAAAATCAGGGAGTTAATTTCAAGCTAAACTCAAGACAGTGCGGACCGCATCACTTTTATGCGGCCGCATAATCTGGAGCGCGACCGCACTTAGAATTATGCGGTTCGCGAAAGTTCAGCTCAACCCAAATTCAAAAGAGAAGAACGCAGACCGCATCAGAATTATGCGGCCGCGAAAGCAAGAGTGCGGCCGCACTCAAAATTACGCGGCCGCACAACCTCCGCAGGGGCATTTTTATCAGATATTTCCAGCTTAGTATAAATAGAACTTTTTGTCATTCTTAGGTAATGTTATGTTTTGTATGAGCACCTGAGCCGACTGACTTTTCTGTTTTCGGAAATTTTGTACTAGATTCACTTCTTAACATTAGCTTTTCATTCCATAAATTAATATTATAGATTTTATCTTCATTTCATCTTTAATTTCTGTTATTTCCATGAGTAGCTAAACCTATAGCTAGGGCTGTGACCCAACTCTAGTGTGGGTATTTAATGAGTATTTGATTTTAGGGCTTGAATGTGAATGGGTTAGTGATATTTAGACTAGTTCTTGCTAGAACTCAAGAATTAATGGTTGTAAATATTGATTCATGCCTTTATGACTTAGTTTCTACTTGAGAAAGATGGACTAAGTCTAGGAAAACTAGGCTAACAAGGAATTGGGGTGAACTCAAGAAATTGATAGCCTCAATTAAAGGGTTAAACCTAGAGATAGTAATACCCAACTTGAGCTAATATCACTTGATTTGCATGAATACCCATTTGGACTTGAGAAAGCCAAATTGGACAAAATCACTCAAACTACCGAGAGGTATAGAGTGAGTACCCGGGTGTGATAGCTATATTGCAATCCCAACTAATCAAGCTTGCCCTAGATTTTCTACCCGTTAGATATCCACCTAGGTAGAATTCACTACCCTAGTCTCTTTAAACATTTAAAAAATAACAACAAAAATATTGTCCTTAGTTTCAATTATTGCAATCTTTAGAGTAAAGTTAGAAGTAGAAATCAAACCCAAACTTGTGGAAGTGTAATTAGATTCAAAACCCGCATCTAGCTTGGATATAAACCTAATTCCAAACATTAACTCTCTGTATATTCGATCCCGACCTAGTTGAATTAAAACTACATCGACCACCCTCGCTACTCAATAGTAGTGTAGGCTTGGATCCGATCAATTTTTGGCGCCGTTGCCGAGGAGTTAAACAGATTTATCTATATATCTAGGCATTTATGTGTTTTGTCTTTCTTTCCTTCCGAGTCACTAATTTTGTTCGTGAATTGCTTTTAGGTACAAAATGGCCCTTAACAACGAGCCTCTCGAAAATTTACCATTGGGGGAGGAGGTAGATGATGATCAAGTGGATGAGGTTCATCCCGAGCCTCAAGTAAACAGGCGAGGCCGACTACCTCAAGATAATGTCCCAAACCCTCCCCCACCACCACCAAGAGCAGCGCACCGGGTGTTGCCGAATGAGGGCTATGCAAGTGTAATAGTCCCGCCCCGGATTAGGGCGGGCAACTTCAAAATTACCAGCGTGATGATTACACTGCTTGAGCAGCGGGGTTTCTTCACCGGAGCTCCACACCAAAATGCCTACAGGCATCTCAAGGGTTTCATCGATGCTTATTAGGGGAGCAAGCAAACAAATGTCACCGAGGATGCACTGCGGTTAAGGCTGTTTCCATTTTCTCTATGGGGAAAGGCTTTGGACTAGTTAGAGAGATTACCCAATCATTCCATTCACACTTGGGATGAGTTGGCCGAGAAGTTCATTGCCAAATTCTTTTCTCCGAGGCACATGGCTACACTAAGGGATGAAATTTTAGCTTTCAAACAAGAGCCCAATGAGCCATTTCAAGAGATTTGGGAAATATATCGCACCATGGTCAAAGAATGCCCGAACAATGATATGACCGAGGCCATGATCCAACAGACCTTCTACAGGGGGATCAACACAACAAATCAGTGTGTGATAAATCAACTCGATGGGGAAACTTTATGAACACGCCTTATGCTGAAGCTTGTGAAATCTTGGATGAGATGGCAGACACCTCTTCGGCGTGGCAAAGTAGAGCTAATGTTCCTTAGGGTGACCCAAATGTTATTTACCTATACAAGGAGCTACATGATCATGGGCAAGCTATTGCAAAGTTGACAACCACCATAAACCAATTGGCCAAGGCTCAGCTTCAACAGGTTCAAGGGGCGAAACAGGTGAATGCTATGGAAGGGGTGAACATGATGGTAAACAAGAGACGACAACGAGGTCAACAAGTACAAAACCATCTGGAACAATTTGAGAAAAGTAATAGTGGGTATAATCAAGATGATTCATATGATGAGCAAGATGAAGAGTTTTAATATGTCAACAATTATCAAGGTCAAAGAAGCAATGCTCCAAATCCACAACAATGGAGATCACAAGGAAACTGGAACAACCAAGATCGCCAAGGAAATTGGAGTGGTGGCAACAATAATAATTAAGGGGGTTGGAACAATAGAAATCAAGGAAATCGGGGGTCGGGCTTTCAGAGGCTCCCGATGTATCAACAACCAAATAACCCGCCTCCATATCCATCACAAGGTCCTAGTTCTTCTAATAGTTAAATGGGACGGATTGAAAACATGTTTAACCAAATGATGGAGAAAAACGCCGACTCCGATGCCCAATTAGCCTCCCACAACACTTCTATCCGCAACTTGGAGGTTCAACTTGGCCAAAATTTTCAAGCTTTAAATATTCTCACAAAGGGGGCACTACCTAGTGATACAGTGGTGAACTCGAAAGGTGAGAATACGGGGCATGCAATGGCCGTGACAACAAAAAGTGGAAGAGGTGGAGTTGCTAGTACCTCAAACCAAAGAAGACATGTGGGTGATGATGTGTTGGTACAAGATGATGATGAGCCAAGCAATGATGTTCAAGCTAATGAAGAAGCAAGGATTGATATTGATGAAAATGTGGAGGAGACGCAAGAAGAAGTGAACCCGTCCAGGGAGCATGTTACTGACATGCCAGAACCGGTAGTGCTAAAGGCTAAGGTACCAATGCCAAGGCCTCCTCCTCCATACCCTCAAAGACTTTCAATGCAAACCAATGAGAATCAATTCAAGAAATTCATTAATATGATGAAAAGTTTGTCTATAAATGTGCCATTGGTTGAAGCCTTAGAACAAATGCCGGGATATGCCAAGTTCATGAAGGATTTGGTAACAAAGAAGAGATCAATGAAATGTAAAACGATCAAAATGACACATCAAGTGAGTGCTATGATGCACTCCATGGCTCCAAAGTTGGAAGACCCCGGTGCTTTCACAATCCCGTGCACTATTGGGAGTGCCGATTTTGCCTAAGCTTTATGTGATTTAGGGGCAAACATTAACTTGATGCCATATTCTGTGTTCAAAATGTTGGGGATTGGGCAACCAAGACCCACATCCATGAGGTTGCAAATGGAGGATCGGACAATGAAAAGGCCATTGGGGATAATCAATGATGTGTTAGTTAGGGTCGACAAGTTCATCCTTCCCGCAAATTTTGTGATACTTGACTGTGAGGTTGACTACGAGGTGCCAATCATTATAGGGAGACCTTTCCTTGCTACAGAGAAGACCTTAGTTGATGTGGAAGCTGGATAGCTCACCTTCCGGGTGAGTGATGAAAACGTGGTGTTCCATGTTTGTAAATCAATGAGGCAGCCAAATAGCAACAAAGTGTGTTCGTTCGTGGATCTTGTGACCGAAGTAATTGTTGATGACACAAGTGCTGTGATAAATGTGGAAGATACCTTGGAAATTGCATTGTTGAATCATGATGAGGATGATAAGGAAGGCTTTGAATAATGTGTCAATGCTTTGCAAGGAATGGGATCATATACTTATAAACCCCGAAAACTTTCCTTGAATCTCAAAATCGGAAGACTCCACCAACAAAGCCCTCAATCGAGGAGCCTCTCACCTTGGAGTTAAAGCCTTTGCTTTCACACCTCAGGCATGAGTTTCTAGGCCCTTGTTCCACTTTACCTGTTATTCTTTCCTCGTGCTTAACTAATGTGCAGGTAGATGCCACCCTTGCAGTGCTTCAAAGGAGGAAGAAAGCAATAGGTTGGATATTGGCGGATATTCGGGGTATAAGCCCTGCCTTTTGCATGCACAAAATCATTTTGGAGGAGGATGCCAAAACCTCCGTGGAACATCAAAGATGATTGAATGAGGCCATGCAAGAGGTAGTAAAGAAAGAGATTATCAAGTGGTTGGATGTCGGGGTGGTTTACCCCATTTCCGATAATTCGTGGACCTCGCCGGTGCAATGTATCCCAAAGAAAGGGGGCATGACTGTGATCACAAATGACAAAAATGAATTGATCCCTACAAGAACTGTCACCGGGTGGAGAGTGTGCATGGATTATAGAAAGCTCAACAAAGTTACGCAGAAAAACCATTTTCCGCTTCCATTTCTTGATCAAATGTTGGATAGGTTAGCCAGACGTGCTTATTATTGCTTCTTGGATGGATATTCCGGATATAACCAGATTCTTATTGCACCTGAAGACCAAGAGAATACCACCTTCACTTGTCCATATGGCACTTTCGCATTCTCGCGAATGCCATTCGGGTTATGCAATGCACCAGCAACTTTTCAGCGGTGTATGATGTCCATCTTCACCGATATGGTGAAGGACTTTCACGAGGTTTTCATGGATGATTTCTCTGTCATGGGGGATTCTTTTGAAGAGTGCTTGGATAACTTGGATAAGGTATTGGCACATTGTGAAGAAACTAACTTGGTGCCGAATTGGGAGAAGTGTCACGTTATGGTCAATGAGGGCATTGTCCTCGGTCACATGATTTCAAAGAATGGTATTGAGGTTGATAAAGCAAAAATTGAAGTGATATCCAAACTCCCTCCCCCTACTTTCATAAAGGGAGTGAGAAGCTTTCTAGGTCATGCGGGGTTTTACCGCCGATTCATCAAGGACTTTTCTAAGGTGGTAAACCCCTTGTGCAAACTCTTGGAGAAAGATGCCATGTTCCTTTTCAATGAGGATTGTATGAATGGCATTTGAACTACTCAAGTATAAGTTGACTACCACTCCTATTATCACCGCGCCAAATCGAAGCTTACCATTTGAGCTCATGTGTGATGCAAGCGATATGGCGGTTGGTGCGGTATTGGGGAAACAAATTAATAAGATCTTTCATCCGGTCTACTATGCTAGCAAGACCATGAACGAGGCCCAAGTCAACTATACGGTGACCGAGAAAGAACTCCTAGCCATTGTCTTTGCTATGGAGAAGTTCCGCCCGTACCTAATGGGTACAAGGGTAATTTTTCACACCGACCATATGGCACTTCATTATTTGATGAGCAAGAAAGACTCTAAGGCAAGGTTGATGCAGTGGGTACTTCTATTGCAAGAATTTGATCTAGAGATTCAAGACCGAAAGAGTAGTGAGAATCAAGTGGCAGACCACTTGTCTCGATTGGAGGAGGAGGGGAGGCCACATGATGGCCTTGAGATCAATGATTCATTTCCTGATGAATAACTCCTTTCCATTTCCATGACTCGGATGCCATGGTTTGCCGATGTGGCCAACTATCTTGTGGGTGGCATTGTTCTGAATGAGTTCTCCTCAAACCAAAGGAAGAAGCTCAAACGGGACTGCCTGGACTACTATTGGGATGAGCCATATCTCTTCAAAATTTGTACTGATGGTGTTATCTGAAGATGTGTACCAGAAGAAGAACAATTGGGCATTCTTGAAGCTTGCCACTCTTCTCCATATGGTGGTCACCATGGTGGGGCGAGAACTGCTACAAAGGTCCTAAGCTGTGGATTCTATTAGCCTACATTGTACAAAGACGCTAGCGAGCTTGTTAAGCGTTGTGATTGTTGCTAAAGGGCCGGTGGGATCTCCAAGGAAAATGAGATGCCTCTCACCACCATCCTAGAGATTTATATTTTCGATGTGCGAGGCATCGACTTTATGGGTCCATTTGTGAGCTCGTGTGGGAATACCTATATTTTTGTTGCTGTGGATTACGTTTTCAAATGGGTTGAAGCTGTGGCTTTGCCCAACAATGAAGCACAGAGTATGGTGGCTTTCTTGAAGAAAAACATATTCACAAGGTTCGGCACCCCAAGGGCGCATCATTAGTGATGGGGGTTCACATTTTTGCAACAAGCCTTTGATACTTTACTCTCCAAGTATGGTGTCACTCATAAGGTGTCAACCCCCTATCACCCCCAGGCAAGTGGACAGGTTGAAGTCTCTAACAGGGAGATCAAGAGTATTCTATCCAAGATTATCAATGCAAATCGGACTGATTGGTCAAGGAAACTTGACGATGCTCTTTGGACCTATAGAACAACTTACAAGACTCCAATTGGTATGTCTCCGTATCGGTTGGTGTTTGGGAAAGCATGTCACCTTCCGGTGGAATTAAAGCATAAGGCCATGTGGCGTTAAAGAAATTGAACCTTGAGTGTGATGTAGCTGCCAATCTTCGGGTGGAGCAATTGAATGAACTTGATGAGTTCCGGTTCCATGTTTACTCCAGTTCGTCCTTGTATAAGGACAAGACGAAGTATCTACATGATAAGTATATCCAGAACAAAGAATTCAAAGAAGGTGACCTTGTTCTTTTATTCAACTCTTGGTTACGGATGTTTCTGGGAAAGCTTAAATCAAAGTGGAATGGTCCTTTTGAAGTGGTACATGTGACTCCTTTTGGTGCTCTTGATTTGAAAAATAAGAATGGTGAGATCTTTAGAGTCAATGGGCACCGGGTGAAGCACTACCTTGGTAAGGTTAATAATGGCCACGTTGTGGTATTGCTCAATTTCAAATGAGTGATGGTAACATGTGTCGTGCCACAACGTTAAATCAGGCGCTTCTTGGGAGGAAACCCATGTATTTTTCTTTCTTTTGATTTTCTTGTTAGATTAGACATTGTTTTGGACTAACTAGTTGTGAAGTATATACAGGAATTGGGTGTGCAGTGCAGAAAATTGACAAGACAAAAATTGGCCAAGTGGTGAAATTGTGCGGACCACGCCAGAATTATGCGGACCGCACAAGCCCTTCGCGGCCACATAATTCTGTGTGCGGTCGCACAGCTGAAAGATGGAAAATTCCAACTCTCTCAAGTTTGGCCTGACAAAATCCCTTAAGGATTCGTGACCGCGATCAAAATTTTGCGGACTGCACAGATTGTGCGGCCGCAGCCATTTATATGCGGACTGCATCACTAAATTAGCTGTTGGGTTAGAAAAGATAAAGAAAACGGACCGCACAAAAATTTTACGGCCGCACTCAGGTAAGTCGGTGGGCCAATATGGTCAGAGTATAAATAGGACTTTTTGAGACTATTCACACTTTACACCCTCTGACCTATCAAGCTAGACTAAAGCACAATGCACTCTTTCTTGTTTTTAATCTCATCCCATATTCATCAAGTGTTGATTTTCTACTATATTTCATTACTGGTATGTTGATTTCAATGAATTAATTTCATCCTTTTATTTTCTATTCTCTTTGTTTTAGTTTTCTTTTTATCTAGGGTTAGATTCATGCCAAAAATATCAAATTGATGATTGATTCTTGCTTAGAAGCATGTGAGTAGTGTTTGAATGCATAATGGGGGTTGGGGTTAGTAGCTTTTATTGTTAAATCGCCACAAATCATGCCTAATTAGTGAAAACCCTAGTATTAATCGTACTCCAATGCCGCTCTGATTTGAATTTCGCGGCCACACACATTTTCGTGCGATTCGCACTATGGTATGCGGCCGCATACAAAATTATGCGGTCCGCGCTACCCTAGGTTGAAGGCACTTGTCATTGCTAAGTTTGTGCAGTCGCACTCAATTTTGTGCGGTTCGCAGTTGGTTTTTGCTGCCGCACTCAATTTTGTGTGGTCCGCACAATTAAACTTCAGAGACCCAACAAATCGATTATGCGGCCACACTCAATCTTGTGCGGTCCACGATGGGTTTTTGCGACCGTACTCAAAAGTATGCGGTCCGCGCTGAGGTAACTTCAGAGAACCAGTAGTCTGAACCTGGGATATCCGCGACCGCACTCAATTTTGTGTGGTCCATGATGGGTATTATACGGACGCACTCATTTTTGTGCGGTCCGCGATGGGCAGTCCGCGGCCACACTCACTTTTGTGCGGTCTGCGCTACCCTGTTCTGAGAAGCAGTGTCTTTCTTTTCAACTGTAATTTAATAACACATGTTGAACCATAATTCTAACTGACTTTAACTACTTGTGTGTTACAGATAATGGTGCGTTCTCGTGGTCGAGGTGATACTTCCAAAGGGAGGGCAGAATCCTCCCGAAGCCGGGGTAGAGGAAAACCTATCATGCCACTTTCAGTCCAGAAAGTCTTGGGAAAAAGACTACTCTCAGTAGACCAACTCCGGACACCTCAGACACCAGTGAATACCTCCCATCTCGGGAAACTTCTGAGGGGGATTCTGCACAACCACAACCGGGGGCACAATCACAAAAATTCTCCGATAGACTCTGTTTAGTCAATGAACGTACCTTCTCCTCTAGTTCTTCTGATGGCTCAGAGGGAGGTAGTCAGGCATCTGAACCATCTTCCCCACTGCTACAACACCTGCCACAACAACTACCCCAATCAATTTAGATGATGATGATGATGAGGTCCCAGATGACGGGAGAGGGGGTAACACAATTGTGGGAGGCCTGGCTAGATCAAGGAAGCCAGAGGTGTGGGCTGATAGATTTGTAAGTGAGAAGGCTTATGCAAAATTTCGGGAATGGTGGCCCAAAGGTCGCTCACTCTTGAGCGACAATTCATAACCAAAGACCTAAGCTAGCACAATCCGAATGTCCTAAAGCAATTTAAGGAGAGAAAGGGATGGAAATGGTTCACTGGCCAGTTGCAAGATGCCAATGAATACCCAGTCAAGGAATTTTATGCCAATGTTGCCCACATCAAAAAGTGTACAAAGGCGACGAAGGTCCGGAACTTGAAAATCTGATTTGATGGCCACACAATGAATAGATATATAGGGTTTGAGGAGGTCAAGGCAGTGCAATACCTGGAAAATCTAGCCTTGCGTGATGCAGTTCGCCCATGGCTAGCTGAGATACTTGCTATTCCGGGGACAACACCTGCATGGCTCACAACAGGAGTTCACATTGTCAGAGCCACCCTTAACTTTGAAGCAAATAGGTGGCAAACATTTGTGTGCAGCCATCTTGACCCGTGCCAGCATGAGAATGTCCTTCCACTCCCCGGACAGTATTGGTAGCTTCCATCATGGCAGGCTATCCTATTAATGTAGGAAACTTGATATCCTACAACATTTCCAATGCAGTCCAGAAAGAAGAAAGATCGTATCCCTACCCCAACTTCCTCACAGAGTATTTCCAAGACCAATGGGTAGAGCCGGGACATTTTGATGTGGAGGTGAAGGCTAAAAACCCTTTCTCATGGTACTACCTTCAGCGAGCGGACAACCCTAAATTCAAGGGTAAGGCCACTACCTCCACTGGCCAGTCTAAAGAGCCAGGGGTAGTGGCCACCGGGTCAGTTGCCGAGCCCTCCACAATAGTCGGTACTTCTGTCGGAGCAGCTGTCATGCCTCCTCCTTCCTCTGGACCATCCCTCTCAGTGCCACTGTCAGTGCCTACATCTTTAACCTACCTTCAGACTGCACTGCGGGTTTCACATACACTATCCAGTCTCAATAACTGGATGCAGGAAGCTACCACAAAGTTGACTGCCATATCTAGTGCAGTGGCAGCACAGTCTTCAGCCCCATCAGAGCTTCAGGTACCTCCATCAGTGGAGGACTCTTTGAAGAAGATTCTGGACAACTAGAAAAAGATTCTGGACGACTAGAAGAAGATACGGGAGACTCTTGATACACATGGGAGGATTATCCAGGATTTGGGGAAGTAGGTGAAGAAGATGCGGAAGGCTCAGGCATCTAAGGAGTCGGTGGAGAAGTTGAGCAAAGAGGTTGAGAAGATTGCTTCTGCTGGTGATATTCCACTGGACCTGCTCATGGAGGAGACAGTCCCAACAACACATGCAGCAGTGCCCGAGGCATCATAGGCAGCAGCCGGCCAGTCTAAGGAGCCAGCTGCCACTTCACACACTGCTGAGGAGCTGATTCAGATGCTCAGCAACCCTGTAGTCCCCCAGTCAGAGGATGTGGAGATCCAGTTAGAGGATACGGAGGGTGCTGATGAGCCCATGCATGCTAAGGACCCCGTCCATGTTGAGGACCCGATGCACACAGAGACCACATAGGGAGTTTTCTATACTCTCTACCTCTTTTCCCTGTTCTTATTTGTTATGAGCATTGAGGACAATGCTATTTTTCATTTGGAGGGTGGACCATTTTGATTTGATGACATTTGGTATGTAATAACCATTATACTATTTTTCTTTATCTTTATTTATCTTTATTTATCTTTATTTTCACTTTTCGTATGTATATATTCTTACCATTCGATGTATATATTCATTTCCATTATGTATATATTCGCTTTACTTCATTTTGTACATATTCAGTCTACTTTCTGTAGTTTACTTCATAACTTCTTTCGTAGTTTTTCCTTAGTAGCATAGCTTTTTATTTACTTTAGTAGCTTCTTTTTAAGTTGTTAGCTTCTTTTTATGTTTTGTTTGAACAATAAGCCTTTGGTTTTCTTAATACCACGATTCTTTCCAAAGGTGGATGTTGTGTGAACCGGGTGGCTCTTCCCCACGATGGATGGCGTGACAACCTTCTTAAGGGATTGGGTCTGTTTTCTTTATGTTTTTGTATATATAGTAGTAATGAATAAAAGTGTCTCAAACAGGCTTCACTTGGTACTAACACATTTACCTTCGACCTTATGGTTAGAAACAAGTTGATTGACAAAGAATAATAGTTATGACCTTCAGACTCTTGTGTTGACTAAAACAATCATCGAGTGGTTTCTTTGAGCCATTTGTGATTTTCAAACTTATCTAGGGTTGTTGTGGGCCCTCGACTCCGTTCTCTTTAACAATCCAGCATCTTGAGAGGTGAGGTATTGAATTGCAAGTCCAAGTTCCGTGTCAATAAGTCTAGAACTTGCCCTGAATGTTTGTCTAGGCAAAATTCTAAGTGTAGCTCGACTTGAGAAATGATTGTAGGTTCTCCTTGATGCAAATTGAAACTTGAAAGCTTCCGTAGC
This sequence comes from Nicotiana otophora, assembly GCA_000715115.1. Classification (NCBI taxonomy): domain Eukaryota; kingdom Viridiplantae; phylum Streptophyta; class Magnoliopsida; order Solanales; family Solanaceae; genus Nicotiana; species Nicotiana otophora. The sequence goes on along the minus strand of AWOL01S0001822.1, from coordinate 14,840 downwards.
CTACAAATGTGATATCCCTAGTCAACCCCTTTGAGCTGAAGCCCCTTTTCATTCAATAGCCATGTTACAAGCCTTTATCTGTTTTATAATGACCCTCTCTTGGCACCCGATCCTTCCTTAGCATTCTTGATACAATTGGCAAAAATATAAGTTTAGGGGAGAGATGAGGTATGTGAAAGTGATAAAAGGTACAAAGAATAAAAGATAAATGAAGAAAAAGGAGGGCAAAGAAAAGGAAGAAAGACCAAAAAGAAATATGTCAAAATGAAAGTGAATAAAGTAGAAAGTTAAAGGGATTTAAAGAAATCAATGATGAAAGGCATGGAGTGATTAGAAAAGGAGAAAAATGATTGTCATGAATAAGAAAGAGTGACATTACATCTCTCTAGTTCCCCTAATAAAGAAGAAAATGATTCAAAGAGTCAAGAAAGTATGAACCAAAAAGAGGAAATGGAGTGCTTAAGGAAAGATAAAACCATCATATGCCGATAAGTCCTACCTTGATCCAAAAGCCTTCATTACATTCCCGCAAAAGGCCTATATGATTTAAAGTTGAGTGAGCATATATTAGTGGTGATTTACATAAGGGGCAAGCTTATGGTACTTAAAGCCGAACTTGTGACATTCGTTTGAGAGAGATGAGCGCACTTCTTCACAATCCTTGTTTTGAGTGTTACATTCTAAAGTGAAATTTGTTCATGTAGAGTAGAGGAGGAGGAGTTTGGGTTCCACAATGACCTACGTGATAGAGCGAGCTTCCTTGGTAAATTAAGTCAACTTTTGATGCTCTAGTGTCACATTAGAACTATGGTACTCAAAAGGTCAAAACATGGTGTTGGTTATAATTCATTTGTGTTGAGCGTAATTATTAGTCCCAATTGATGCTTGATTGATTCACCTTAGGCCAGCTGAAATATCCTTTTTTCTAGTGGAGGTGGGAATTACCTTATTTGCTTGAGTACACGCAAAAGCTTAAGTTTGGGGGAGTTGATAAGTAGGGATTTTAACCTATTATTTGCTCTCTTTTACTTGTGTTTTAGGCCAAAAATGCTTGAAGGTATTCCCGGAAACTAATGAAATATGCTTGCTTGTAGGAATTGCTCAAAATGAGCCAATGGAATCAAAATCAACTCACAAAGGAGTTAAAAGTTGAACAAAAACCAAGGCTGGGCAAAGAGGTCTGAAGTGCGTACTGCACAAATATTGTGCGGCCGCGAAAGCCATGATGTGGCCGCGATCATAATTATGCGGTCCGCAAGAGGGAGATTCAGAGAGTATGATTTTGGGCTAAATGATGAGCGCGGACCGCACCAAAAATATGCGGCCGCAATTGAAATTACGCGGACCGCGATGACTGAGATTCAGAGAGCTGACAACTTGAGCAAAAGAGAGAAGTACGGACCGCACCAGAATTGTGCGGCTGCGGAATTACCTTGTGCGTCCGCGATCAAAATTATGCGGTCCGCAAGATGAAGAATCAGAGAGTTGATTTCAAGCTAAACTCAAGCAAGTGCGGACTGCATCACTTTTATGCGGCCTCATAATCTGGAGCACTGACGCACTTAGAATTATGCGTTCGGCAAAAGTTTAGCTCAACCCAAATCCAAAAGAGAAGAATGCGGACCGCATCGGAATTATGCGGCCGCACTCAGAATTACGCGGCCACACAACCTCCGCAGGGGCATTTTTATCAAATATTTTCAGCTTAGTATAAATAGAACTTTTTGTCATTTTTAGGTAATGTTATGTTTTGTATGAGCACCTGAGACGACTGACTTTTCTGTTTTCGGAAATTTTGTACTAGATTCACTTCTTAACATTAGATTTTCATTCCATAAATTAATATTATGGATTTTATCTTCATTTCATCTTTAATTTCTATTATTTCCATGTGTAGCTAAACCCATAGCTAGGGTTGTGACCCAACTCTAGTGTGGGTATTTAATGGGTATTTGATTTTAGGGCTTGAATGTGAATGTGTTAGCGATATTTAGACTAGTTCTTGCTAGAACTCAAGAATTAATGGTTGCTAACATTGATTCATGCCTTTATGACTTAGTCTCTACTTGAGAAAGGGGGACTAAGTCTAGGAAAACTAGGCTAACAAGGAATTGGGGTGAACTCAAGAAATTGATAGCTCCAATTAAAGGGTTAAACCTAGAGATAGTAATACCCAACTTGCGCTAATATCACTTGATTTGTATGAATACCCATATGGACTTGAGAAAGCCAAATTGGGCAAAATCACTTAAACTACCGAGAGGTATAGAGTGAGTATCCGGGTGTAATAACTATATTACAATCCCAACTAATCAAGCTTGCCCTAGATGTTGCTACCCGTTAGATATCCACCTAGGTAGAGGTCACTACCCTAGTCTCTTTAAACATTTGAAAAATAACAACAAAAATATTGTCCTTAGTTTCAATTATTGCAATATTTAGAGTAGAGTTAGAAGTAGAAATCAAACCCAAACTTGTGGAAGTATAATTAGATTCAAAACCCGCATCTAGCTTAGATATAAACCTAATTCCAAACATTAACTCCTGTGGATTCGATCCCGACCTAGTTGGGTTAAAACTACATCGACCACCCTCGCTACTCAGTAGTAGTGTAGGCTTGGACCCGATCATTGTACACGAAGTGCAGGGTGTAGCGTGAGTACAACCAACTCAATAAGTAACAAATCTAACCTTTAGATTGAAAATAGTGATGGGATCGAACATTAAAGCCCACATACGAAATTAACAGTACGGAAATTTACGAAAAATATAATAGTAATGTATCAGAAATTCATAATCTGCAGGTAACGGTACAAGAATTTAGGCATGTTTCCAGGTTTAACAATTAAACTCAGAACAGATAAAATATGCCAAGTCTGAGCGATATGAGGAATATGACCTCTCTAAATCTACATGCCAATATGTATATCGTATGTGATGCAACACACAAAAGGCCTCACGTACTCACACTCTCGAAGTACTCAACCTGACTGTCTCAATTCTCACTTATCACACTCAATCACTCAGCACTGTACGAGGCATATCCGGCCCAGGGCAGATCCAGCCCATATGCCAATAAGTCCAGGGCATATCCAACCCAAATGTAAATAAATCCAGGGCAGATCCAGCCCAATGCAAATGAATCAATAGCAACTACGCTCACTGTGGGTGTGCAGACTCGGAGGGGTAGATCCAGCCCAAGCGCTATAATAAGCCAAATCCTGGCATGAATCAATAAAGTCTGCTGCGGCGTACATCCCGATCCCATAAATGTCACTCAGCAACAAGCCCACGGCCTCACTCAGTCATCAATCTCTTCAGTCCTTCGGGCTCACAACACTCATGCTAAGCATCTCAAATCAATGATACAAGATGTGACAATATACGGTAACAGATACTGAGATATGATATGCAATGATGAATGCGACTGAGTACATAACATCAATTAAGCAAATAACCCAACATAAAAGATCGACCATTGTGGGTCCCAATAGTACCAACATATAGCCTACACATGTTTTCTAGCATGAATCAAATCTCAAGTGCACTAACACTTAGAGTATAGTAATAATGTTCAGATAAGATAGCTATACAGTTCCATGGAATCAGCTAAATCACAATTTCTTCGGCGCACGCCCACACGCCCGTCACATAGCATGCGCGTCATCCCAACACCAATCACATTACACAAAATTCAGTGTTTCATACCCTCAGAACCAAGTATAGAAGTGTTACATACCTCAAGCCGTGCAAAACTCTACTCCAACAAGCCCTTGCCTTGCAAATCAGCCTCCAAATGCCTCGAATCTAGCCACAAATAATTCGATACAATCTACATTAGCTAAAGGAATCAATTCCATATAAATATTCTAAGTTCTTAATCAAAAATCAAAAAGTCAGCTCAAAAGTCAACCCCAGGCCCACGTCTTGAAATCCGATAAAGTTACAAAATTCGAACACCCATTCAACCACGAGTCCAACCATACAAAAATTATTCAAACCTGATACGAAAATCTCACTCAAATTCCCAAAATTCGGCATAAGAAATTTCCTCAATTTTTTCCAAAGTTTTAACCCAAATCACTAATTAAATGATGAAATCAAAGATATAATCATGGAATTTAACCACAAATAAGTAAGAATCACTTACCCCAATCACTCCCTTGAAAATCTCTCCAAGAATCTCCTCCAACCGAACTCCCCAAATCAAATTATGCAAAATGACTCAAACCCTCGTTTTTGAAATATTTAGGTTTTGCCCAGATGTCCCTTCTTCGCGATCGCGAAGCACAAACTCCACTGGCCCCAGAACTTCCTCTACGTGATCACATACAAACTCACGCGAATGTGAAGTATAGGCTTCCCAGGACTACGCGATCGCGGATAACCCACACGTTCGCAAAGAACAACGCGTATGACCAGCTCTTGTCTCATTTCCTCTTTGCGAACGCGGCTTAACCCACGCGTTCGCGATGCACTGATTCCCCAGCTTATGCGATCACATACCAGAACTCGCGATCACATATAACAAAAACCTCAGCTGCCCAAATTAGCCTACACTATCGCGGACCTTCCCACGCGATCGCATATAAGGAAACCAGACCTGAACACCAACAATTTTCAGCAGTCTTCCAAGTCCAAAATTTGATCCGTTAACCATCTGAAACCTACCCGAGACCCCAAGGACCTCAACCAAATATACCAACAAATCCTAAATCACGATACAGACTTAGTTGAGGCCTCAAATCACATCAAACAACAACAAAAATATGAATCACACCTCAATTCAAGCCTAACGGAAACTAAGAAATTCCAATCTCTACAGTCGATGTCGAAACCTATCAAATCAAGTCCGATTGACCTCAAATTTTGCACACAAGTCATAAATGACACAACGAACCTACTCTCACTCCTGGAACCCCAATCTGAGCCCGGTAACCACAAAGTCAACTTTTGGTCAAACTTCTAAATTTTCAAAGCTTGTAATTTTCCAACATTCGCCATTTCAAGCCTAATTCAACTACGGACCTCCAAAACATTATCCAGACACACTTCTAAGTTCGAAATCACCCAACGCAGCTATCAAAATCATAAAAACTCTATTCCGGAGTCGTTTACATATAAGTCCATATCCGGTCAATCTTTATAACTTAAGCTTCCAACTTGGAGACTAAGTTTCTCACCTCCTTCCGAAATATCTCCGGATCCGAACTAGCTACCGCACTAAGTCACATAGTAACAATAAAGCATGCAATAAGCAGTAAATAGGGAAAATGGGCTAAAACACTCAAAACGACCAGCCGGGTCGTTACATGCATACATTCCAACATGTTTATCTCTCCTATCCATATGCATCATATATGTATTGTGAACACTTAATTTTTGACCACATCCGAATTCTATACTATTTTAGTGTAAATATTTTTTCTAGGTCTAATCCTGATATTTTAAACTTTTATCTTATTTTTAATAGGTTTTATTTGAGAAAAGATAAAAATTACAAAAAACTATTCACATGCTTATAGTATAAATCTTATTCCTATTTATAAAGAGAAAAATAAAATTTACAAAAATATATGGTTTCTTTAAATTATAATTATAATAAATAAGTTAGCTTAGCTTTAGTATATTTTGGGTGTCATTTAAATTATAGTATAAATATTTAGTTTGCCTATATTATTTTAGTCTAAAGAATAGGTAGCTAATTTTTCTTATCTTTATATTTTATTTTTTAAAGAAAAACAAAAAGGAAAAGAAGAAGAAAAAAAAACTAAAATAAAACCAAAAGATTAACTCATATCTAATCTAATTAATCACTGCCTACACACACCACTCCTCACGTCCTAACCTCTCCCCCCCT
>AWOL01S0001811.1:356293-369585 GCA_000715115.1 Nicotiana otophora | reverse complement strand
GTGGGGGAGACCGTGGCAAAGGCAAGGAGATACAACAACAATACTACAAGACTCAAGATTCCAAAAAGCTGAGTGGCCGTCAGGGCTACGCCAAGAAGAAGGCGCAGGCTGAGAAGAAGGGATGTTACATATGCGGAGGGCAGCTTCAGGAATTGTCCCGACCTAAAGAGCCTTAGCGCCATGGTCTTTGAACGGAAGGAGCAGCCGCAAGGAGAGAGTTCGGGAATTGCACAGTTAGGTATGATCGGATTATGCGGTGCTGTCACAAAGCAATCTATCCAACCTACCGAGAATGGAAACCAGTACGTGGATCTCACCATTGACAACAAGCCTGCTCGTGCAATGGTAGATACTGGAGCAACTCATAATTTCGTGACTGAGGCTGCCGCAAAAAGACTAGAATTGAAGCTTGCTCCAACCAACTCCCGCGTCAAGATCGTGAATGTCGAGGTACAAAATGCTCGTGGGGTAGCTAATGGAGTTGGTGTCAAATTAGGAACTTGGAAAGGTATGACAAACTTTACTATAACCGCTATGGATATCTTTTACATCATATTGGGACAAGAGTTCTTTAGACATTGTCATATTTTGATCGATCTCTACCTCCAACATCTCTTGGTTATGGAGCGAGAAAGAGCTTGCATGGTACCTACAGTGTCTATGCCACACGGACAGAGCCAAGCACAACTCTCAGCTATGCAGGTTGTCAAAGGGATCAAGAAGGGGGAGTCGACGTTCGTGGCATCCATCGCAAGTCTGGAGGAAGACAAGAGTTTTCAAGAGACACTACCACCTTGCATAGAGAAATTGCTTGAGGAAAACAAAGATGTCATGCCCGAGGAGTTGCCTAAGCACTTGCCACCTAGGCGAGAGGTAGATCACAAGATTGAGTTGGAACCAGGGGCTAAGCCACCCGCATTTTCCCCATATAGTATGGCACCGCCCGAGCTAGAGGAGCTTAGGAAACAATTGAAAGAGTTGCTAGATGCTGGTCACATTCGCCCATCAAAGGCACCTTTCGGCGCACCAGTATTGTTCCAGAAGAAGAAGGATGGATCACTACGCTTGTGCATAGACTACCGAGCACTTAATAAGGTCATGGTGAAGAATAAGTATCCGATCCCGCTCATTGCTAACTTATTCGATAGACTTGGGCAAGCCAAGTATTTTACCAAGGTGGATCTTCGCAAGGGCTACTACCAGGTTCGCATTGCAGAGGGGGATGAGCCAAAGACAACATGTGTGACGAGATATGGAGCCTTTGAGTGGTTGGTGATGCCTTTCGGCTTAACTAATGCACCTGCCATATTTTGCACCCTTATGAATAAGATTTTCCATCCCTGCCTTGATCAGTTCGTGGTAGTCTACCTAGGCTACATAGTCATCTATAACAACACCTTGGAAGAGCACATGAAGCACTTAAGGAAGGTTTTCCAAGTCTTGCGGGAGAACGGGCTATACATCAAGAGGGAGAAATGCGAGTTTGCACAATCAAAGGTGCACTTCTTAGGCCATGTTATTAGCAATGGCGAGCTACGCATGGACGTGGCTAAGGTACGTGCTATCCAGGAGTGGGAGGCACCTATAAAGGTAACTGAGTTGAGATCTTTCCTTGGCCTTGTTAACTACTATCGTTGGTTCATCTGTGACTACTCAGCAAAGGCCGCACCATTGACCGAGTTGCTAAAGAAGAACAAGCCATGGGTTTGGACGGAGCATTGTCAAAGGGCGTTTGAAGACCTCAAGGCAGCTGTAACACAGGAGCCAGTCTTGGCATTACCTGACTTTGCCAAGACATTTGAGGTGCACACAGATGCCTCAGATTTTGCCATTGGGGGAGTCTTGATGCAGGATAAGCATCCCATAGCATTTGAGAGTCGCAAGTTAAATGAGACGGAGCGGCGTCACACAGTGCAAGAGAAGGAGATGACTACTATTGTGCATTGCCTTCGTACATGGCGACATTATTTGCTTGGGTCAAGGTTCGTGGTCAAGACCAATAATGTAGCTACTAGCTACTTTCAGACGCAGAAGAAGCTCACCTCAAAATAGGCTCGGTGGCAGGATTTCTTGGCCGAATTTGATTATGTGCTGGAGTATAAGTCGGGCAAAGGTAACATTATAGCCGATGCCTTGAGCCAGAAAGCCGAGCTTACTGCAATCACTTCAACAAGATGGGACATTCGTGAGGTTATAAAAGAAGGCATGCAACACGATCCAGCAGCCAAACAACTTATCGAGTTATCCAACCAGGGCAATACGAGACGTTGTTGGGTCGAAGACGGCCTACTACTTACCACAGGTCGGCGGGTCTACGTGCCTAAGTGTGGAGACATTAGACGGAAGATTATAAGGGAGAGTCATGACATAATATGGGCTGGTCATCCAGGCCAACGTCGCACTAGGACCTTCGTTGAGTCAGTCTACTATTGGCCACACATGCGAGATGACATAGAGTATTATGTGCAGACTTGCCTTGTCTGTTAACAGGACAAGGTTGAGCAACAAAAACCCGGAGGACTTTTGGAGCCACTACCAGTTGCAGAGCGTCCATGGGAGAGCGACTATAGACTTTATCACTTGCCTACCGAAGTCTGACGGTTATGGTACTATTATGGTGGTCGTGGATAGATTTTCCAAATATGCCACCTTCATGCCAAGGAAGCCGCCAAGCTATTCTTTAGGAATGTGGTGAAGTATTGGGGCTTACCAAGGCATATTATCAGTGATCGAGACCCCCGTTTTAATGGAAATATTTGGAGAGAATTATTCGACATACTTGGTACGGAACTGCACTTTTCCACTAGTTTCCACCCACAAACAGATGGACAAACGGAATGGGTCAATGCCTTACTAGAATGCTACTTGAGGCATTATGTAAGCATGCATCAGAAAGATTGGTCAAGGCTCCTAGACATCGCCCAATTCTCTTATAACTTGCAGCGGAGTGAGTCCACGGGACGGACACCATTTGAGCTAGCCACAGGCCAACAACCACAAACTCCACATTCATTACCAGCCGCGTTCGAGGGAAAGAGTTTGGGGGCTTATCATATGGCCAAAGGATGGGAGGAGCAACTTGACACTGCTAAGTCCTACTTGGATAAGGCAGCTAAGAAGATGAAGAAGTTTGCAGATCGTAAGCAGCGTCCTACGGACTATGGAGTTGGGGACATAGTCATGGTGAAGTTTAATCCAAGACAGTTTAAGGCATTACGGGGCATGCATCAGAATCTGATTCGCAAGTATGAGGGGCCATTTAAGATAGTCGCCAAGGTAGGCAAGATCTCATACAAACTTGACATGCCATCATATCTTAAGATCTACCCTGTCTTCCATGCCAGCATGCTTAAGCCCTATCATGAATACAATGATGATCCAAGTAAGAGCCAATCAAGTCGAGCGCCTATTACTATCACCGCCTCACACGACCGGGAGATTGAGGCTATTATTGATTACCAGGCCAGGCGAAAACAAGGGCAAAAAACCACCGCAATGTTCCTCATCCATTGGAAGGGGAAATCACCGGAGGAGGCCACATGGGAACGTTATGAAGATTTATGGCAATTCAAAGATAAGATCCGAGAGTTTATGCAGCAACATTGCGCCGCGATCGTCGCAACATTAGGTGGGGGAGAGTGTGATGACTCGCCATATCATCATGCCACATAAGCGCCATTTGGCATATATTAATGCCATGTAGAAGCTTACATAGGAGGAATGCTTGCATTTGCGAGAAGATTCTAGAGAAGTATGGACATTTCCTTTGGAAGATCCTAGATGTTTATGGATTTGCTAGGAAAGTCCTTGGAATCTTCTAGGCTTGTAGAGAATTCTAGAGAAAGCCCTTATCTTGTAAATACTCATTAAGGACTTGTGTAACAATTAATATTTTCACACTAGGCCCTAGAAGACTAGTATATAAAGGAGGCCATTCATTTGTAATTCATCAAGCAAACAATTCAAGTTTTCTCTAATACAAATCTTCCTTTAACAATTATCTTGTGGTCTTTCTACCATTCTCTTAGCGATCTTGAGTGTAGTAAGGCTAACTTGGCATACCAAGAACGTGAAAAAATTATCAAGTGCCGTACGTGTACTTAGTTAACGACTAAGGACGTGACACTTGTCTGGATTTTCCAAGCTTGCCTTCCAATAACCCAACACATGATCCCAAAATGGTCCAAAATGTGATACCCCTTTGCAAAACAAATCAAGTGCATCTTCAGGTCTCAATTTTGTCATATAATGCAAATTTGAAACAAAAACACCTTTGGTCTCGTGAAAAACATACACAATTTTGCAGCCAGAAGATATCACAGAGAGTAAGGAATGTGGGTTGCTAAAAGGCAGTGTGACAAACATGAAATCTGATAATCTTGGTAGGAATTTTCATCTCGTATTATATATTCCAAGAAGTGAATGCAATCATGGGGGCCATTGGTAAGCAAAGGGTGAGAAGAAAAATTGAATCACACGCGATTCATGATAGAGAAAATAAGGGCCTCGATCCATGTTGTTCCTGATTTTGGGAGAGTAGCTAGCAGAATATCAGCGAATTGAGCATAGATGCATTGCTGAACCAACTTAACTCGACTGGTATTCGTATACATATTCAGTGATCCAACCTTTCTCTTTGGGAAGAGTTGTGACTTGTGAGCCTGTCACTGTCATTTTCATCTGCTTTCTTGTATTCATCATCAAGCTGATAATGTGAACAACGGGAAAGGGACATAGAAGCTGAGGTATAAGGATAGATGGACTAACTCAACCTCTCAAATAGCTAGAATGACCATAAGGATGGGAATGGCAAAGTAAACTTCCTAGGAAGATTAATAACTTTTCTTGCCGAGTTTAGCAAGCAAAACTTAGTTATTACTTGTGATCTGAGGAAACTTCCCCTAAATTCAAGATAATCCGAGCATGTAAACCAGATGCACTTTACCATAATAGCACTTAAAAAATGGGAGAGAGAACTAGACGTATCTTGCTAGGTAAAGACACGTTAAAATGGATAGCTTGCGGGTGGGATTGACAGGATAGATCACATTTGAGTTTGATTGGCCAAAGATTGTAGACATTTAGGACCATTTAAGTGACCAGCTCCACTAATTTGTTAGTAGTATCCTTTTTTTTAAATCTTTTTTTGGATGGTATAGGTTCTTATCCATCCTTCAAAAAGCTTCTTCCTTTTTAGAATTGCTCGTCAAAGTAAGCATTTACCGACCGGACAAAACTTGCTGTTGAAATATCCCAGAATCATTTCTGGTTCATTTTTCCTAGAAGGAATGAAGTATTAGTTTTGCCTCACAGTTTGTAGATTAGTACATAGACATGCATAAAATAACCAGTTTTTTTGCAAATAAAATGAACCACAACAGCAGCACAATAGCCAAATAACTAAGGTTCATGCATCAAAATTTCATCAATGCATGGCAACTTCTAAAATATGGAAACACAAGTTAGGGTGTCAAGCCACTCATTATTTTCACTGCTATTAATATGTACGAAATCATTCTTTACGGAATGAAAGTTTAATGGAATAAAATCACTTGACAATTGCACCAACACCAGAACAATTACATTTGCATATTAAAAAAGGCTAAGAATTTAAAGAATGGCAGTGAAGCAAGTATTTATTTCTTACAACCCTGGAGCAAATCATAATGTCATTTGATTGCTGTTTATACTGTTTGACTAGCGATTTATCCCTTGGTAGTTGGTACTTAGCTTAGAGCACTAACTTATGCCTTGACAGTAGAGGGTATTGTATCGACAAACAAAGTTTCTATCAAGCTAGTCCCAGCAAATTTCTGCCTAGTGATTTCATCCAACAGTTGGGCCATCTCTAGCGTCAGATGGTTTTTCCAATCTCCAACTTGACCTTTTCTCAAGAAATGCCGGTTCTCAACTACAATTAAATTGAAATGTATCACTCCGGTCTGGTTTACTTTTAAACTACTCAAATCCACAAAGCCTTGCAATCTCCTGCACAACCCCTTCTCTCTCTTCTTCCAAGGTAAAAGGCCTATCCAAGAACTTAGCCAATTTGGTAAGACAGAGAATGGGATCTTTCTTCATGTCCTCGTAAATTATGAAAAGTATCTTGTTCGAATTTTCCATGCTTGCCTTCCAATAATCCAAGACATGATCCCAAAAGGGTCCATAATGTGAGACACCTTTGCAAAACAGATCAAAGGCATCTTCAATCGAAAAAGATGGTAGTTCTTTGGGTCTTATTTTTATCATATAATGCCAAGTTGAAACAAAAACATCTTTAGTCTCGCGAAAAACATACACAATTTTGCAACCAGACGAAACTACAGATGCTGGTAACAAAGAGTAAGGAATGTGGGTTGCGAAAAGGCAACATGGCATACATGAAATTTGGTAATCTCGGTAGGAAGTTTCATCTTGTATGATGGATTCCACGAAGGGAATGCAATCATGGGGACTCTTGGCAAGCAAAGGGTGAGAGGAGAAATCGAATCGAGCACGATTCGTGATGGAGAAAATAAGGGCCTTGAACCATGTTGTTCCTGCTTTTGGGAAAGTAGCTAGAAAAATATCTGTGGGTTGAGCATTGAAGCATTCTTGCACCCTCTTAATACCTCTAATAGCTGCTGGACTAAACCAAAAGGACTCGTATTGGTAAAGATGTTTAACCATCCAACCATTTTCTTTGGGAAAGCTTGAGAGCATATCACTATCATTTTGATCATCTTTCTTGTATTCATTTTCATCATTGTATTCACGCTGAGAAGAATGGGAACGGGACATGTCCATGGAGGAAGTCGAAATTTGATAAAGTCTAGACCAAATTAACTCGTATTCACCAGATCGAGTCAGAACTGAACCCACTGATCTAAAATCTTGTCCCTCTTGTTGTGAGAAAACTGAAAGGATGATCAGAACGGCTAATAACTCTTTTATTATTCAGAGTATAGCAATAAAAAAAACTCAGTTGTGATTTATGATCTGAAGTAGAAACACTTTGTAATTTAGACGATTTAAGAAAGTATTTTACCAGAATAAGTAATACTTGCAATGCTTTGACTTAGGCTATCAAATAAAGTAGTTCTGTACTTTTATCCAATTTCCGTGCAGTATTAACAATTGTCAGACATTCAAACATCATTCCATTTCTACTAACTAAAAACCATTGGGAAACGGATTTAGGGCTTATGTCTTATATCAGAACAAGAGAGGAAATCTGGAGAGAAACAAAGGGAACTTACTTTTTTTTGCAGGGAGATGGTGAAGTTCGCCGGAGAAATAGAGAGTACCCGGCACTGCAAATTCGCCCGGAAAGAGATTGGGAAGAACAGATATGCTGTAGTTAACATTATCAAAATTTTATCTCATACTTTATATTAATGATTGTGCGTCACTGAAAAATGTACATAAAGTAGTTTTTCAAGGTATAACACTTTTCATAGAAAATAACTTCATTTAAAGATAAGTTCCTACTTTGAAAAAGGGATAAATATAAAGCGACTGCCTTTAGATATAAAGCTTATCTTTCTTGTTTTATAGTATTTCTTTGTAAAATTATTTAAATTTAATATCATTAATGTAAAAATCTATAATATGATTATTTTACCAATTTTCTATTATATAAACTTTTGTAATTAATTTATTTATGAATATTAGAGGAATGTTTGATCGGGTTCCTCTAGAAACAAATCCAAAAGAACCTTAATTTGTTTCAAAACCCGGAGATTTCAAACCAAAAGCGGCTTCTAAAAAACAATTCAAGTAAAAGATGTAGTGGAAGAAAGAAACTGAATGGTCCTCTAACAACTATCTCGCACCAGTAAATCCAGCTCCAACAAATAGTTGCTGAAAATGATAACAGAAATGCAACAGAAAACATCAACAACTGGAATGATATTCTAGTTTGGAGGAATTTGAATCGGTATAGCTATTACAATGACAGAACTAAAAAAAGAAAGAATCAGTATAACTATTACAATATCGATCCCCAGAATCATTTCTGGTTCAATTTCCCTAGAAGGAATGAAGTTTTAAGTTTTGCCTCTCAATTTATAGATTAATACATAGACATGCTATTAATAGGTGCGAAGTCATTCTTTTCAGAAATGAAAATTTAATGGAATAAAATCACTTTCACAGTTGGACCAACTGCAGAACAATTACATTTGCATATAAAAAAAGCTAAGAATTCAAAGAACCACAGTGAAACAAGTATTTATTTATTACAACCTGGAGCAAACAAAGTTTCCATCAAGCTTGTTCCAGCAAGTTTCTGCCTAGTGATTTCATCCAACTGTTCGGCCATCTCTGGTGTCAGGTGGTTTTTCCAGTCTCCAACTTGACCTTTTCTCAAGAAATCCCGGTTCGCAACAGTAAATTGTGGACTCAAATGTTGCACTCCGTTCTGATTCACTGCCAAACTGCTCAAATTCTCGAAGCTACAAAGCCTTACAATCTCCTGTACAACTCCTTCTCTCTCTTCTTCCAAGCAAAAAGGCTTATCCAAGAACTTAGCCAATTTGGTAAGACAGAGAATGGGATCTTTCTTCATGTCCTCGCATGTCAAGAGAAGTACCTTGTCCGGATTTTCCATGCTTGCCTTCCAATAACCCAACACTTGATCCCAATACGGTCCATAATGTGACACGCCTTTGCAAAACAGATCAAATGCATCTTTGATTGAAAAAGATGGTAGTTCTTTGAGTCTTACTTTTGTCATAAAAAGCAAATTTGAAACAAGAACATCTTTGGGCTCGCGAAAAACATACATAATTTTGCAACCAAAAACATCACAGATGCCAGTAACAAAGAGTACGGAATGTGGGTAGCCAAAAGGCAACTTGGCGAACACGAAGTTCGATAATCTTGGTAGGAAGTTTCATTTTGTATGATGGCTTCCAAGAAGGTAATTCAATCATGGGGGCCCTTAGTAAGTAAAGGGTGGGAGGAAAAATCAAAACGGTCACGATTCATGAGGGAAAAGATAAGGGCCTTGAACCAGGTTGTTCCTGATTTTGGAAAAGTAACTAGAATACTATCTGTAGGTTGAGCTTTAAAGCATTCTTGCACCCTCTTAATTCCTTTAATAACTGCTGTAGTAAACCAAAAGGATTAGTATTGGTAAAGATGTTCAGTGATCCAACCTTTTTCTTTGGGAAGGGTTGTGAGCATATCACTGTCATTTTGATCAGCTTTCTTGTATTCATCATCAAGTTCATGCTGAGAACAACGGGAAAGCGACATATCCACTGAGGAGGTGAAATCTGATAAAATCTAGACCAAATTTGTGTTCACCAGCTCGAGTAGGAGCTAAACCTACACTAACTGATCAACAAAAGCTTGTCCCCCTTTGTTCTAAGAAAATTGAAAAATGATCAAAATGGCTAATTAATCTTCTGTTGCTCTAACTTTATGAATCAAAACTCAGCGGTGATTAGTGATCTTAAGCAACATTTTCGTAATAGAGATGAATTAATGTTATCATACAGTATTTGTAAAATAATTATGGAGAAGATAAAATAACATATAAACAGAAATGTAAAAGAAACAGAATTTAATACGAGCCCACTGAATTCATAGTGTTTCCTTAAGGAATTTAATCCCCTCCTAGTACCCAAGGTTGTGAATTATTTTCTCTCAGGATAGAATGAATTACACACTGGTATAGCGATACCTCAAACCCCAGTGTTTCAGCAAACACAAAGATCGGTAACAAATCACACTTACTGTTGCTATCTTTGTAGTTAAAACAATGCAGAAGAAAGGAGGAGAACTCAGAAAATTCGTATTGAAAATCTGAGAGAATGGACTGGTTTTATAGCCAATGTTGAGCTCAAACTGAAGAGGTTCAACTCTTTAAATCTGAAATCTTAAGAGGTGCAAACTGTTCCTTCCATAAGTCACATAACCATAAGTCACATAACCAACCCTTAACCGTCTTTGGCTCTCATTGTTGTGTTTGTTTCAGCCATGAACACTGCCTGGTTTCATAAGTGCGTAGAGAACTGACCTTACAAAATTTTCCTTGAAGCGGCTAACACTTTACACTTACATAGGTGATTCCTAAACGTATCATCCCATAGATACACCATTTGATATACCCCGTATCAAATTTAGAAATCATTAAAAAACCTTAATGCTTTATCCTTGGTGCAAATTATTTCTTCAAATCTGAAGAGGTGCAAACTGGACTTTTACAAAAGGGCATATATTGTTCCGTTAGATTTAATATTAATATTCCGTTTACAAAAATATCGGATATTTAATAACATTTCTGTTAATATTTACTATTAACAAATAAATTTGGTCAAAAAAATCAATCAATCAATCGATCATTTGACAAATCCGAATCCGAATTCGAATCCGAAGCCGAGCCAAGCGAGTGACGACGACGACGACGCGAGGCTTGCCTTCTTCTTAACTCTTTAAGAGCTAGAAGAAGAGCAATTGTATGTATACCCATCAAAACCTTTTCCTCTTTCAATATGGGACAATATCCCTTTGTCAAGGAGAAAAACTCAAATATTTTTAATTTCCCTCCATATCCCATTCACTCTCTTTTAAACTACATTTAAGCTTTAAAAATCCAACAATCCCCCACATGAATGGGGAATGGATATATCACGGAAATATGCATGAAAAGCTGTGTGATTCGCAAGCAAGGATTAATTGCATCTGGATAAGTAGGTTTCCCTTTGAACTTTCCGTAGTGAACTTATATCGGATATACTCGGTCAATTGGTAGATTTGATATCTTTGAACCTTCGAACTTTGGTGTATACCTAGACAATCATAAGTTACACAACCAACCCTTAACCGTCTTTGGCTCTCATTGTTGTGTTCGTTTCAGTCATGAACACTGCCTGGTTTCATAAGTGCGTAGAGAACTCGCCTTACAAAATTCTTCTTGAAGCGGCTAAAAAACTCAAATATTTTTAATTTCCCTCAATTTTCCATTCACCTTCTTTTAAGCTACATTTAAACTTTAAAAACCCAACAATCCCCCACATGAATGGGGAATGGCTATATCACGGAAATATGCATGAAAAGCTGTGTGATTCGCAAGCAAGGATTAATTGCATCTGGATAAGTAGATTTTCCTTTGAACTTTTCGTAGTGAACTTATATCGGATATACTCGGTCAATTGGTAGATTTGATATCTTTGAACCGTTGAACTTTGGTGTATACCTAGACAACTACAAGTCACACAACCAACCCTTAACCGTCTTTGGCTCTCATTGTTATGTTCGTTTCAGCCATGAACACTGCATGGTTTTATAAGTGCGTAGAGAACTGGCCTTACAAAATTCTCCTTGAAGCGGCTAACACTTCACACTTACATACCTGATTCCTAAACGTGTCATCCCGTAGATACACTATTTGATATACCCCGTATCAAATTTAGAAATCATTAAAAAACCTTAATAATTTATCCTTGGCACTGAACATTGTCTCATCACGAGAATGGACCAAAATTTTAGTTGACAATGTTGAACCGTCATTAATGACTTTGTTTGATCTCCTTGAACCTAGATCTTGGGATCTCCAGTCTTCTAGGTAGAGTTACCGTCACAATGGCTTGTTCTCGGCCATAGTCCCATTCCCCTCGATGATTTCTCATCTACCTCTCTAGTTAGGCCTTTTGTAAGTGGATCCGACACATTATCACTTGACTTTACATAGTCAATCGTGATGATTCCTCTAGAGAGTAATTGCCTAACGGTTTTATGTCTTCGTCGTATATGACAAGATTTACCGTTATACATCACGCTCTCAGCCCTTCCAATTATCGTTTGACTATCGCAATGTATGCATATTGGTGCCAATGGTTTGGGGCATNCTATCACAATGTATGCATATTGGTGCCAACGGTTTGGGCCAAAATGGAATGTCTTCCAAGAAATTCCGGAGCCATTCAGCTTCTTCACCGGCTTTATCTAAGGCTAGGAACACAACCTCTATTGTAGAGCGGGCAATACAAGTTTGCTTGGACGACTTCCAAGATACCGCTCCTTCACCAATAGTGAATACATATCCACTTGTGGACTTAGAATCAGTTGAACCGGTGATCTAATTTGCATCACAATATCCCTCAATCACTGCAGGATATTTACTGTAGTACAAAGCAAAGTCCTGGGTATGTTCTAAATATTTCAAAACTCGTTTCATTGCCATCCAATGAGATTGAACTGGATTGCTCGTGTATCGACTCAATTTACTTATAGCACAAGCTATATCTGGTCGTGTACAATTCATGATATACATTAAGCATCCTAACACACGAGCATAATCCAATTGTGATATGCTTTGGCCTTTATTCTTTTCTAATGCAAGATTCACGTCAATTGGAGTCTTTGCAACTTTAAACCCTAAGTGCTTGAATTTTCCAAGTGTTGTCTTAAGATAATGAAATTGTGACAATGCCATACCTTGAGGAGTCTTATGGATCTTAATCCCCAGAATTAAATCAGCAACTCCCAAGTCCTTCATATCGAACTTGCTAGTTAGCGTACGCTTAGTCGCATTTATATTGGCAATGTCATTACTCATTATCAGCATATCATCCTCATATAAGCAAACAATGACTATGTAATTTGGAACATTTTTAATGTACACACATTTATCACATTCATTTATCTTAAAACCATTTGACAACATTGTTTNCATACGCTTAGTAGCATTTATGTTGGCAATGTCATTACTCATTATCAACATATCATCCACATATAGGCAAACAATGACTATGTGATTTGGAACATTTTTAATGTACACGCATTTATCACATTTATTTATCTTAAAACTATTTGACAACATTGTTTGGTCAAATTTCGCATGCCATTATTTTGGTGCTTGTTTTATTCCGTAAAAGGGACTTAACAAGTCTACATACCTTCTTTTCTTTACCTGGAACCACAAACCCTTCAGGTTTTTCCGTGTAGATTTCTTCCTCCAAATCTCCATTTAAGAAGGTCGTCTTAACGTCCATTTGATGAATTTCAAGACCATAAACTGCAGCTAATGTTACTAACATTCGTATGGAGGTAATTCTTGTAACTGGAGAGTATGTATCAAAATAATCAAGACCTCCTCATTATCTATACCCTTTGACTACAAGTCTTGTCTTATATTTATCAATAGTGCCATCATCTTTCATTTTTCTCTTAAAAATCCATTTAGAACCCAAAGGTTTATTTCCAGGAGGAAGATCAACCAATTCCCATGTATGGTTGTTCAATATGGATTCTATTTCACTATTGACTGCCTCTTTCCAAAACAATGATTCCGAAGAAGTCAT
>AWOL01S0001811.1:312753-348325 GCA_000715115.1 Nicotiana otophora | reverse complement strand
ACTACCTCTCTAGTTAGGCCTTTTGTAAGTGGATCCGACACATTATCACTTGACTTTACATAGTCAATTGTGATAATTCCTCTAGAGAGTAATTGCCTAACGGTTTTATGTCTTCGTCGTATATGACGAGATTTACCATTATACATTATGCACCCAGCCATTCCAATTACCGCTTGACTATCACAATGTATGCATATTGGTGCCAACGGTTTGGGCCAAAATGGAATGCCTTCCAAGACATTTCGGAGCCATTTAGCTTCTTCACCGACTTTATCTAAGGCTATGAACTCAGCCTCCATTATAGAGCGGGCAATACAAGTTTTCTTGGACGACTTCCAAGATACCGCTCCTTCACAAATAGTGAATACATATCCACCTGTGGACTTAGAATCAGTTGAACCGGTGATCCAATTTGCATCACAGTATCCCTCAATCACCACAGGATATTTACTGTAGTGCAAAGCAAAGTCCTGGGTATGTTCTAAATATCCCAAAACTCGTTTCATTGCCATCCAATGAGATTGACCTGGATTGCTCGTGTATCGACTCAATTTACTTAAAGCACAAACTATATCTGGTCGTGTACAATTCATGATATACATTAAGCATCCCAACACACGAGTATAATTCAATTGTGATATGCTTTGGCCTTTATTCGTTGCTAATGCAAGATTCACGTCAATTGAAGTCTTTGCAACTTTAAACCCTAAGTACTTGAATTTTCCAAGTAATGTCTTAATATAATAAGATTGTGATAATGCCAGACCTTGAGGAGTCTTATGGATCTTAATTCCCAGAATTAAATCAGCAACTCCCAAGTCCTTGATATCAAACTTGCTAGTTAGCATACGCTTAGTCGCATTTATGATGGCAATGCCATTACTCATTATCAGCATATCATTCACATATAAGCAAACAATGACTATGTGATTTGGAACATTTTTTAATGTACACACATTTATCATATTCATTTATCTTAAAACCATTTGATAACATTATTTGGTCAAATTTTGCATGCCATTGTTTGGGTGCTTGTTTTAGTCCGTAAAGGGATTTAACAAGTCTACATACCTTCTTTTCTTTACCTGGAACCACAAACCCTTCAGGTTGTTCCATGTAAATTTCTTCCTCCAACTCTCCATTTAAGAAGGCCGTCTTAACATCCATTTGATGAATTTCAAGACCATACACTGCAGCTAATGCTACTAACATTCGTATGGACGTAATTCTTGTAACTGGAGAGTATGTATCAAAATAATCAAGACCTTCTCGTTCTCTATACCCTTTGACTACAAGTCTTGCCTTATATTTATTAATAGTGTCATCATATTTCATATTCCTCTTAAGAATCCATTTAAACCCCAAAGGTTTATTTCCAGGAGGAAGATCAACCAATTCCCATGTATGGTTGTTCAATATGGATTCTATTTCACTGTTGACTGCCTCTTTCCAAAACAATGATTCCGAAGAAGACATAGCTTCTTTAAATGTTCGAAGCTCATTTTCCAATAAGAAACTCACAAAATCTGGTCCAAATGAAGTAGACATTTTTTGACTTTTACTACGTCTTGGATCCTCCTGATTAAATGTACTTTCTTTTGTTTCTTCCCGAGGTCGTTTATATCTTTCACTAATCGACTCACATTCATTTTTATACGGATATATATTTTCAAAGAATTCAGCATTATCTGATTCTATAACCGTATTATTATGAATGTCGATATTTTTGATTTATGAAATATCCTATGAAATTACAATGAATGGTCCCGAAGCCGAAGCAGAAGCCGAGCTGAGCGAGCGACGACGACGACTGCGTGAGGCTTGCCTTCTTCTTAACTCATTAAGAGCTAGAAGAAGAGCAATTGTATGTATACCCATCAAAATATTTTCCTCTTCCAATATGGGACAATGTTCCTTTGTCAAGAAGGAAAACTCAAATATTTTTAATTTTTCTCCATTTCTCATTCACCCTCTTTTAAGCTACATTTAAGATTTAAAAACCCAACAATTAAGATAGAGATGGATTCAAGATTTGAAGTTTATTAGTTCTTACAATAACTTTAAGTACATTTATAATAATAATTGAGTTTACAGTCAAATATTTATAGATATTTAGTTAAATGTTTGAACAGTGACCAGGTCCACGTGAGCCCGTATGTAGTACGGTAGATTCTCCTGTGATTAAGAATGCAGTTCACCATAATAATACCTTCTATTATAACTTATCCAGCTATTAAAACAATGCAGCACTATACTATTATCCAATTTCAGAATCCCCAACTAAAAAGGTCTCTACGGTAGAAAACTGATTGGACTTTTATTCAACGAGATGTAAACTGAACTTTAATTCTAAGACAGTGTAATAAATTCAGACATTCAAACATCTCTCATATTCTATTAATTAAAAGCAATTGGGAAAGTGTTTAGGGCCCTTTTATATCATCTGAAACAAAGGACTTACTACTTCTTAGATTTTTTGCAGCGAGTTCGTATAGTTCGCCGGAGAAGAGAGAAGACCTGATACAACAATTTCAACAGGGAGAGATCGCGGAAGAACAAAAGGGATTGTATTTATCACTTTGCCCAGCAACCAATATATATAATACTTGGGAAATTATTATATTGTGTTTGGCTTAAGTTGGCAAAAATGTTACCATCTCTTATGTGTACCCAATTTATTTTTCTCAACAAATATCCAAAGTTTTCAATTATATCACTTATCTATAGTTTTTTAATTATTTAATATTTTAAATTCACTAACCCTAATAACAAATTAAAGTAAGAAGATCTCATTCATCTTACCATATTGTTCAATAGTCACATATCTATAATTATTATAACACTTGTACATTATTGTCAATGCAATCAAATTTTATTTTTTTCTACCTTATGCTACCCCTAGTACAATTACTACTATATTTTATCATGTTTGTTCCTAATACTAAAAATGTACAAATTCAAGGTTTGCAATTTTCCCAGAAAATAACTCTCACGAAAAACATTTTAACGAAATTTAAAGTTCGGGAAACAGAAAAATCTAAAACTAAAATTCAGATTTTTAAAAACAACTGTACTAAATTAAATCTTAAATTCGGAATCTAACTTGCTCCAGCTCGAGTGTAATTTTTAAGTAAATTGCAAGCTAAATTACTAGTGGCCTCTATTACATTGTCCATCAACTTCCTTAACCAAAAAAAAAAAAGATTGTCCATCAACCTGTACTCCCTATTAATCACCTCCAAATGCACACCTCCATAGAGGTATGAAACAGTCGTTTGCAAGAATAGAAACCCAACTAAGAGTCGGGATCGAATCCACAGGGAGTTAAAATAGGAGTTAGGAATATATATTTCAATGTGAGTGATTGAATTATCTAGATTGCACTTCCACACAAAGTTTTATTTTCTATTTCTAATTTTACTCTAAAGATTGCAAAATAAAAAAAGAAGACTAAAGATATTATGTTTGAGATTTTTCCAAATTGATAAAAAATCTAGGGGTGTGACCATTACCTATGTGTTTACTTGATGAGATAAAAACTTTAATGCTTGTTTTATTGATCGGGGTATATTATAGCTATCAGCTCTAAATTACCCACTCAATACCTCTCGATCACAGAGTGATTTTGCCCAATTTGATTTTCTCAAGACCAAATGGGTATCATATAAAACTGTTGATAAAAGCTCAAGTCCGGTTATTACTACCTCAGGTTGAACCCTTTAATTGGATTAATCAATCTCTCGATTGACCCAAGTCCTTGTTAGCTAAGTTATCCTAGACTAGGTCTCTCTTTCTCAAGAAGAGACTAAATCAAATAGGCATGAACTAATGTTTGCAATCATTAATCCCATAACTAAAGAATGAACAAAGCTAAATAATAAACACCCAATCATAAACAAGCACTAAATTAGATACCTATAAGGTTTACACACTAGGGTTGGGTCACAACCCTAGTAAAAATCTAGCTACTCATACTTGGATTTGAAAAAAATAGAGAAGAAAGACTAATTAAACTCATAATGAAATCTTAAAATAATTAAATCTATTGTAAAATACACCAAAGCAAAGTAAACTTTCAAAAATGGCAAAGAAAAATGGCTACAGTAATTGTAGAGGTTCAAACTTGACCTAATTTTATGAAACTCGTATGTGGACCGCACATTGTGTGCTTCTGTGCCCTTTATTGCCTTGTGCTTAGACTTCTCCTTTTTTAGCCGGATTTCATCTCGGAAGCCCAACTTCCAGCATTCCTGCAACTGCAATTTTGCACAATTTTATTAGTTTAAGGAACATAATTTAATGCTTTTAGACTAAAACAAAAGCTAAAAGGCGCTAATAAGTAGTCAAAATCTCCACTTATCAACTATTCCAAACTTAAGTCTTTGCTTGTACTCAAGCAAATAAATTAGTTCCCACCTCCAAAAGTTAAGGGTCATTTCAGCGAGTCGAAGGTAAGCAATCCACACATTAGTTGGGACCAATAATTACCCACACTATCTATGTATTATCAACAAGGCGACAAGTTAAACATTTATGGTTGCCAAAGTCAACTCCAGAGTCACAAAGTCACTAACTAGAGCTATTTCTTTCAAACCCTATTTTTAACCATAAGCACGTAGTTAAGTGCGTTTGTACCAATTGAAACACTTTAGACTGAGCATTACTCAATTAGGTCTTTTTATTCGTTACTACTACTATTATTACCTAGACACCAAAAATGGACTCATTCACTTAAGAAGGTTGTCACGCCATCTATCGTTGGGACGAGTCACCCGGTTCACATAACAGCTACCTTTGGAAAGAACCATGACATTAAGAAAACCAAAGGCTTATTATCTACTAAAACATAAAAAAGCTACTAAAACAAACAAAGAAGCTGCTAATTCAAACTATGAACTAATAATGGAACAAAAATAAAGCTAATTAAAAAAACTACTGAATATACATAATGAGAGAAAAAAGAGAATATATACAGAATGAGAAAGGGAAAGAAAATAATATAAAGTTATTACATGGCAATTGTGTCAGAATGTACCAAATAAGATCAATTAAACTCCCCCCCTCCCCCCCGAATAAAAATAAGCATTGTCCTCAATGCTCAACAAAATAAGAGTAAAAGAGGGGAAAGAGTGAAGAAAACTCCTTATGGCTCCTTGGACATCTCCGTGTCCGCAGCAATGTCACCACCCTCAGTCTCATCCAACTGGATCTCATCATCCTCAACTCTGGGAGTGACTGGGTTGGTGAACATCTGACGCACTGCCTTAACAGTGCCAACAGCAGAGTTTGGCTCCTCAGACTGGCCAACTGGTGCCACCGGTGCTGCAGGATCTGGGCCTGAAGGGTGTGGGTTAATCAACATGTCGAAAGGGATGTCTCCGGCTGCATCAAGCTTTGTAACCTGTTTTCGGAACTTGTCCACTAACTTCTTGGAGGCCTGAGACTTTCTCATTTTCTTTACTTCTTTTCCCAACTCTTCAATCACTGACCCATGTTGTACCAAGGTAGCCATGATGGTGTTCTAGTTCTCCAGGAGCTTATTCAATCTCTCTTCAACTGACGGGGGAATCTGAGGTTCCTAAACAGAAGACCGTGCTGCAACAGTACTGGATAAGTCAAATAGATTTATAGTAGTTGTCTGCATCTAGCTGTTTAGGCTCGCCAATGTATGGGAGACTCGCAGCGCAGAAAGTAGGACAATAGGCATGGGGACTGGCTTCAAAGCCGAGGTGGAACCTGTGACAGGAACTGCAGTAGGGACTAAAGATGATGGTGGAGGCATAGTTGCGGCACTAGAGGAAGGCTCGACCAAAGTGGATGGAACATCAAGTGCCTCCGCAACTACCGCCGTTGGCTCATCAGACTGGCATGTGGTGGTAGACGACTGACCTTTTCTCTTAGGGTTGTTCGTATCCATCAGTGAGTACCATGAGAAAGGCTTCTTCGGCCGCACCTTTGTATAATAATCCCTCGGCTCTACCCTCGCATCCGTGAGATACTCTGTAATAGTGTTGAGATACGGGTAGGACGAGTCATCTTGCCAATTAATCACTGAGATATTGGCTGACATCATGGTACCCACATTGATAGGGTACCCAGCCATGATAGAAGCAACAAGAACTGCAGAGGAATCGGGAGATAGGTCTCATTCTGGCTCGGGTCCAGTCTACTGCAAACAAAGGTTTGCCACCCCTTTGCCTCAAAGCTTAGAGTACTCCTGTGAATAGGAACCCCTGCTATGATCCATGGCGGTGGCGGCCCAAGAGTTGCTAGAATCTCTGCTAACCAAGGCCGGGCTTCATCTCCCATTGCATACTTCTCTAAGTATTCCTTCATCTCGACATCTTCGACACCCAAGTACGTGTTGAGAGTATTTTGATCAAATCTCACTTTAAGGTTACGAACTTTGGTTACCTTTGTCCCTTCCTTGATAGAATTATCGGACAAGATATTCTTTGGCATCCACCACACTCTGGGGAACCACATCCACCCCTTGTGTTCTTTGAACTGTCTCAGTAATGCCGGGTTATACTTCTCCAGATCCTTTTACTGAAACTGCCGCTCAAGAGTAAGCGACCTCACTGGCCACCATTGACGAAAGCTGGTGAAGGCGGCCAAGATGGCATACCGGTCCTCCCAAACATCTAACTTCTTCGTCCTTTCAAGGCCGACAACTGTAGCATCTCCCCCTTTGCCATTATCGGGGATGTCCTAAATTGATGTATCTAGTGCCTCAGGGACAGGTGTAGTAGATGGCTCAGAAGCCTGAGTAGCCCTTTCCGAACCCTCGAAAGTGCTGTGTGATGATAACGGCTCGTCCCTCGGTTGAAGTCTCCCTGACGGCTTGGACTGTACTGCCGGTCGTTCAGTCCCTAGATGGGGCATAAGAACTCGTCTTAGAGAGATATGAACCTCTCCCTCTCCCAGCTGTTGGTTTCTTTGTGATTGTTCTTTGTTGGATGAGGGGTAAGGCACTCTTGCCTCGACCCCTAGAAGGTTCACCCATCCCTTTAGCAGTATCACCTCTACCTATCGATCGAACCATTATCTATATTAAGTAGAAGCAGTTGTTAGTGGCAATTCAATGTTGCATCAGACATAGGAGATGTACAAGAAAACACCAGGATCTGCGGTCCGCACATTTTTCTTTGCGGCCGCAGATGAGGCCTTGCAGACTGCACAATTCTCTCTTGCGGCCGCAGATGTGAAGTGCGGTCTGCATATTTTTCCTTGTGACTGTAAATCAGAAACCAGAATTATGCCAACTCTCTGATGACAGAGAATTTGCTGACATGCGGCTGCAACATGTTTTCTGCGGTCCGCACAATTTATCTTGTGGCCGCACATTTGAGTCACAAATTTGTAAACTCTCTGATAACAGGACAAGGGTAGTTCTGCGGCCACAATGGAAATTCTGCGGCCCGCACAATTTTTGTTACGGCCGCAGACTCATTCTTAACTAAACTGACCTATAGGCAACTTCTGCGGACCGCACAATTTCAAGTTTGTGCGGTCCGCAGAATTCAAAATATACGAACAATCAGTTATTTCAAACTAGGGTTTGCAATTTTTGTTTTGGAGTAAATTTTGACATGGTAACATCATAAAAGCATCAGAATACATTTACCCATTCCCCATAGAGCATGTACTAGTTTACCCACTACAGATATACCTCTAAAAGTATGTACAATTGAATTCTATTGACAAATGACTTAAAATTGACTGAAAATCTAAACATTAAAAGAAAAATATTAACAAGATTATGAAGCATACCAAATGAATGAGTGTGATGAGTGATTGATCAAAGATGTTGTATGAATGCATAGGTAGACTCAGCAACAAACTTCAAAATATTACTGTGATTTTGCTCAGAGAGGAAAAAGAGTAACAGTAGCCCTAGTCCTCTATTTATACTCTTGATGTTCCTAAGGGAAAGAGGTGCGAGTGCGGCAACACAATTTCATA
The DNA here is from genome assembly GCA_000715115.1 of Nicotiana otophora. NCBI lineage: Eukaryota > Viridiplantae > Streptophyta > Magnoliopsida > Solanales > Solanaceae > Nicotiana > Nicotiana otophora. The sequence goes on along the minus strand of AWOL01S0001811.1, from coordinate 340,360 downwards.
TGCGGACCGCACTCTGTTACCTGAGGCTTCAATTGTGGTCTTCATCTGCGGTCCGTAGATTCCTTGTTGCGGCCGCAAATTTTCTATTGCGGCCGCAGAGACCATTTTTCTGACAGACCAACTTCATAGAGTTGGCATTTTCCACCTTCTATTTGTGCAGTTCGTATGACAATTGTGCGGCCGCAGAGCACCTTTGCGATAACATTCCAAATTGTGCGGTCCGTATTTTTTTCCAATACTTAGCTGCATATCCGTCCATGATTCCTATAAGGCACACTCATTCCTGTAGCACACTTCAAATAAGTTAGCATAAAAATAACACCTAAATACAAAAGAAAAAAAGAAAAGAATACCATCCCAATCAAGATTTAACTTCTTTAGAGCCCACATGGCTTTGTGCTCAAGTTCCACCGTAAGATGACAAGCTTTGCCGAACACCAACCGGTATGACGACATTCCGATAGGTGTTTTGTAAGCCATCCGATAGGCCCATAATGCATCATCAAGCTTCTTGGACCAATCTGCCCGATTAACATTCACTGTTTTAGACAAAATACTCTTTATCTCCTGGTTGGAGACTTCCACTTGATCGCTAGCTTGTGGATGATAGGGAGTCGTGACTTTATGAGTAACACCATACTTGCTAAGTAAAGTGTCGAAAGCCTTGTTGCAAAAATACAACCCTCAATCTCTTATAATAGCCCGCGGAGTACCAAACCTTGTGAAAATATTCTTCTTCAAGAACGCCACCACACTTCTCGCCTCATTGTTGGGTAGAGCAACGGCCTCAAGCCTTTTAGACACTTAATCAACCGCGGCCAAGATATAAGTGTTTTCACAAGAACTCACAAAAGGACCCATGAAGTCAATACCTACACATCAAAGATATCAATCTCAAAAATGATAGTAAGGGGCATTTCATTTTTCTTCGAGATTCCACCAGCCCGTTGACATTCATCACATCTTTTCACTACATCACTTGCATATTTGTAAATAGTAGGCCAATAGAAATCACAACTTAGCACTTTGGCCGACGTTCTTGCTCTACCATGGTGACCCCCATATGGCGAAGAATGACAAGCCCCAAGAATTTCACCTTGCTCTTCTTCCGGTACATATTTTCTAATCACCCATCCGTACAAATCCGAAAAAGGTATGGTTCATCCCAATAATATTCTTGAAAATCCTGTTTGAGCTTCTTCCTCTGGTTTAAAGAGAACTCATCCGGGATGATTCCACACACAAGGAAATTTGCTAGATCTGCGAATCATGGCACCTCCTTCATTGAAATATCCAAGAATTACTCATCGGGGAAGGAGTCATTGATTTCAAGTCCATCATGCGGCCTCCCCTCCTCCTCCAAACAAAATAAGTGGTCTGCCACTTGATTTTCATTCCCTTTTCTATCTTGGATGTCAAAATTAAACTCTTGCAACAAAAGCATGTTGATACCCAATTTTGCCCTCATATTTTTTAAATAAGTATATATACTTTCAAATATCATTCTGCATCATTACTTAATTTATAAGAGTTATACAAGTATTTTCTATAATATTTAGAGCTTTAAAATTGATTTCTTTGCATTTAAATTACTTGATTATCTATTAATTACCCTTTCAAATTATTTCGTGATGCCTTAATCATCCATATTTATTATTTAAACCCACATACATGTTTTAAAATATTTTTACTTCATTTCATATAATTATATTTGTATTTTTGAGCTATTTACATAATTGTGCAATAATAGCCTCTATTCTATAAATAATTATATTTATTATATTATTGATGCCAAAGTAGTATTTTATATTTTATAATGTTGAGTTATTAATTTCAAATATTTTTTACAGCATAAATATTATTTTTTACCATTTATTAGACATTTTAATAATTTATTTTTAATTAATTTTAGAGGGTTTCAAGAGCTGGCCCAAAACATGCCAATTATCAAACAAATGCAAGGCCCAAACCATTAAGCCCACTGCAGCCCACACCAAACTCCCTTTTACATAATCCGGTCGTGACCTGTCAAATAACCCACCCCGTTTCCCTTTCGATCATGGCCGTTGATCTTAAATGATCAACGACCCATAATAAACCCTTCCCTTCTCTTTATATCCCATAGCCCAAACCCTAGACCCCATTCCTTATCTCCGCATCCTTCGAACACCCCTACTTTACCTCTCAAACCTAAACCCTAGCGACCGTAATTGTCTCACCCTTTCTCTGCATATTTCCTTCGAATCAAGAGGTTTTTTGCCCTTTCTGAACACTTACCAATATGATATGATAATACTAAGTACCGTTCCATATATAGAAGGTGTATCTCGTGTAAGTCGGGTCCAAATGGGCTCGATCTTGAAGATATTGTGGGATTTTGACTAGATACCTCAAAGAACACGGAGTATCTCTCCGATTTGGGCACGTTTCCATCAAATCCGGCTTAATTAGGGTTTGCTTTGCTCTTTTCCCTAATTCTGATTTGAAATTGGTTTGCATGAGGTCTTTTCCTTATTCTGTATGATTGATTTCCTTTTCTTTATTCTGTATGATTGATTTCCTTTTCCTTATTCTGTATGATTGATTTCCTTTCCTTATTTTGTATGATTAGTCTTTTTTCCATGCTCGTTCTTTTAGTTCCTACTACTATATAAACCCCTCCCCAATTTGCTCATTGGTCAGACTCCAATCGCTAAAAAACTACTCCTATCTTCCTTATTCTTTCTTGTCTTACACTATTCTGAGGCTTAAGTTTTGGCCGACTGAAAGCCAAGATCACCGGAACTCGATTCTCAAACCTTTTTCACTGTGAGCACTGCCCGTGGTTCATTTGAAACCTTGGAAACTCTTACACACTGAGATTCCCGGGTGCTACTGTTCATTTGCTATTAACACTGAAGTGTTTCTAAAATCACTCTTCTTGTTTACTTGTTCTTCTGTAACTGGTAATATATCTGTGACTCTTGCAATTTCATTTTCTTTCTGTTTGAGTTCTTGTTCTGCATATCTGTGTCTCTAAGATTTTTATGAACCAACATGATACTGTATGCTCTGAAGCTCTTCTTGAGGCTATATACCTTCTAGCCATCAAATTTGCCTATTTGTTGCCTTGATTCTGTTTTCCTAAGCCTGTTTGCTCTAATGTGTGTATTCGAATGCGTATTACTGTTGCTTATTCTGAGTTTAGCTTCTTGCCTTATTCTGTACTCTTGTGAAGAGTCGAATCATGCCCATAACCTGTTCTAATTCTTGTTGAGTCATTCATGTACAACTTAATGCTTTCCTAGAGTTAATTCTTGATCATGCTATTAGCTAAACATACTTCCTCCTATTTAATGCGTGCTCCCTGATTTGTTCACTCATGTGCTCGTTAATATTGCCTAACACTTCTAGGATGAGATTCAATATCTACATCTTCCCCTATATGTGGTTAAGATCTAGTGCTTGCATGTCCTGTTAATCTAGAGTTGAAATATCTTCACTTATCATGAGTTCTGGTATTGATTTTGAACCTTTATACTATGATTGATACTCAATATGTTAAGTCTCATGTTCAACTAAGCTTTCAATTGTTATAAACTATGCCTACTTGTATGTTGCTAATGCTATTTGTGACCACATTCTCCTTAGGCTATCTGACGTACTTTGCTAGCTTATAATGTTCAAACCTGGCATTAGGAACTTGTTTTTGTTTATACCATATGTGGCTATAAGAGATTTTGTGTAACATTTATTTGTGTATCTTTGTCTAGAAATCCCTGCTCTCTTTGTTAGCTATAGTATTAAGGGATGAAACTCCTAAGTTTTAAAGTTTGTTTGGCTGGCCTAGTACCAAGCTTGTCACTTGTGTTGTTATGGCTATTTAGTATTACATGGGTAAGCAAGGAAGTCGTCTTAAGGCTTGGGCCTAGTTGTTGGGCTAATTTGGTACTCAAAATTGAAGTGTATTAATAGCCGCCTGGAGTGTGGGACTGTTCATCCCATAAGGTTCCAGGCTCAGTTGAAGACCCAGATGCAGCCTTAGGTATCCTATATTTACTGTATTTGGGCCTGTAGCCGACCTATTAAGTGTGTAACTATTTTACTATCCTATTTGGGCCTGTGATAATCTGTAATAATGAATAATGGGGATATTAATGAAAAGGGGCTAGGGTATTCTAATACTTGCATGAAAGGGTAGAAAATATGCCTATAGGGTTTGTGTGTTTTATTTGCTATTTCATTCAGCATGCCTTGTTTGTTATTTCGTTTGGTATGTTGCAATAATAGAAATCATGCCTATAGGAATCATGCACACCTCGCTTGTACATTGTTCAAACACGTTAGTCTAAGTATTTATCATACTCATTTCTATGTTACTACTGTATATTTAGACAGCATGTCTATAGGATATATAACGTATGCTTTGTTGACCTAGATACCTTGCCTATAGAACTTCAAAGAATCAATTGGTCAATTGCTTCTATTACTCTTAGTGTACTGCCCATCTAGATATCATGACTATAGGATTCTAATCTTTTAATCGACTATTTCCGTTGTTTTCATTACACTGCCCAACCTAGATGACATGTCTATAGGAATAAAGTGTTATAAAATCAAGCCAATTGTCAATTGTGATGTTATTGACGACTTCACTGCTTATTTACGTAACAATTAGAAATCATGCCTATAGGACTTATAACGCTCTAATTTTCCCCTATGCTAGTCCACAAACTGCAGCACTACTTATATAATACTGGGATTCATAATCACATAGAAATCATGCCTATAGGACTTAACAATTCCAACATGTCTTAATATCGTCTACTGCCTAACCAAAAATCAGTCTGCGTGCTTTCCTGTTTATGTATGGAAGTTACTTGAGCCTTTTATTGCAATTATATGCAGTGCTATCTGTCTTTGATTATCGCCTAGTTTTATCATTTTGAGCACCTGAGTTGAGTCTAGATATACCAAGTAGTAGGTCTAAAGCCTCCTGGACCATAGGCATGGGACGGGTAGTGCACGCATATGGCACGATTTAGAATTGAATTAGAACAATTTTAAGTAAACCACTTTGACATAGTAATCGGGTAGCAGGAGATGATAGTCTGTGCCCGCTGAATAGTATGAGCAACTCCTACCTAAAGGGAGTTGTGAAGTATTATTTATATTACACGGGATGATCCTTTAGGCTAAAAAACTTAGACCCCCCCATTTTCCCTTATATGCTTGCTAAAAGGATTTAGTCATTAAATATAGACTGATGCAGTTGTAATCCTTGTGATCTTTAAAACTTGTGTCAATTATTCATATAGTTTAATTATTTTTACACTGGTTTACGTTATAATAAGACTTTCAACTTTAATATTTTTCTTTACTTATATGCTCGCCTAGTTTAATCATATAATCCACATAGTGTAAAATTCGGTCGGGAACCACAGTTGTGGACCTCGAAGAGTGCCTAACACCTTTTCTTTGAGGTAATTTGAGCCCTTACCCGATCTTTGGTGGCGTTGACTAGTCAAACAGAATTATTTGCAAATAGGTACCCTAACGCACCTTAAAATCGTTAGGTGGCGACTCTTCTCTTTTAACACCCTCATTTAAAAGAGTTGTCACACGTCGAAGCCCGCTTTTGCGAGAAAACGGGGCGCGACAGCATGGCGACTCTGCTGGGGATTTACACTTAGGCTTTTACCATAATGAACTTGACTTATGTGGATTACTTTCTTTGTTACATGCATATACCTTCCCTTATTCACCTTTATTTGTTTAAATTTGCTATGACATATACATCCCTTCCACTATTCACCTTTATTTATTTAAATTTGCCATGACATGCACATCTCTTTCCTCATTCTCTTTTATTTGCTATAGCATATATGAACGCTCTCCATTTATTTTCATCTTGACTTCTACCTTATCCCTATTTCCTTACCAGCTTCATTACGTTCTCGCACATTTTCATAAGCCAAACTGACTTCTTTCTTTTGTCTGTATTTTCTTTTCTCTTCTTTTCATATTCACTAGTGCTATTTTATTTACTGCTTTTTACATGCAAATACTTGGCAATATGTTATTATTTCTGCATAAAGCATGCTCAACATCATACTCTACTCGTACCAATTATCAACATAGCGGCGTTTGATGAGTGTCCGCGCTATCCTGAAAAATTACCCTTTCTAAATCGGAAAGGCTTATTTGCGGTAGACTAGTCGAGCAGCGGTGCAATCAACTGTCCCGTGCCTTTCCCTCTCAAGTTATCTACTTGGGAGTACCAGTCTAGACCATTCTAGAAACCCTACTCTAACTTGAAATGTACATGCATCATGCTAAACCTAGTACGGGTTGGAGCGTTATTAACGTAACAACCTGCTAAGATGAACCTTGTCCAAAGTCCGACGGGATTTCCACAATTCCAATGGACACTATCATATTATGTGCATTACTTGGAGAAAATGTTCTAATATGCTAATCATTATTGCGTAAGTAGTCAAATCTGGAGGGGGAAAGGGCTAACCTTTGTTTGTTTGTAGAAAATAAAGCATGAAATCCCCAGGTTCGGTATGGTCTAAAACATCCCACCTTTGCTACTTGAATGGTGGAAAGACCTTGCACCTTGCGACAAACATCATGTGAGAAGAGTACTTGGTGACTTGCTATCCTTGCTAAACATTCGACAAAATAGGGAATTGATTGAGGCCACTACCCTATTTTGGGATGAGAAAAGAGATGTTTTCTGATTTGGCAATATAGAAATGACTCCTATCCTAGAAGAAATAGGAGTCTTCGCCAAGTTGGCATGGGATAGTCCGGGATTACTGGTACCAGAGAATCGCACTCCCCGCGATTTTCTGAAAATGTTAGGTTTTAAGAAGAATGATGAGTTGTTATATCTAAAGAAATCATACATCTCTTTTGAATTTATTTACGAGCGTTATGAGCATAGCAAGTCGTATCGTCTTCACCATGACAAACTAGCCATTACTTTATTAGGATGGGTGCACCGCCAAGTTTATGTGTTCGTCGTCTGCTTCTTGGGACTGGTGATATTTCCAATGAAAGGGGGAAGGATTCTTATTAGCCATGGTTGCCAGGACCTTGATGGATGGCATCGAGGGACAAACTTATACCATCATCCCTATGATCTTAGCTGAGATGTACCGTGCTCTAGATCGATGCAAGCAGGGGTTTGGACACTTTGAGGGTTGTAATCTATTGCTACAAGTCTGGCTATTGTAACACTTTCAAAGAGGAGAGTACCGTCAAGAGCTTTTGCGAAGGACACTGAATGACTACATAACTAACCATCACCCAAAGAAAATGACGTTTATTCTGTACAGGTTTGCACAGCCTAGAAATGTTGTAAGTTGGTATGTTTCTTCAGTAATCTGACATACGAGTAGGTGTATTGGATGTTTAAATAGTTTCCTAGTAGTGAGTTCATTATCAGGTCAAGGGGGAATATTTATTTGGTACTGATCGGGTTGTGAGGCATCTACCTTTACGCTCTTATAAGGGTAATACGGCAAGCTGGTAGGAAACAAGTCATACCTCGGGTTTCCAACGTGGTCCAGTGCAAGGTAGATTTCAAAGTAGATGTCATTCCATTTAAGTTCGAGGCGCAACACATATGGAACCAAAAGATCGTTGTGGAAAGAGGAACCATCGAGCCAGACAGGTATCACGCCGATCATATGTACTACTATCTATCATGGCTGGAAGATGACATAGCAGGGGATGTCAAGCCAGGTGTCAATCTGAAGGACAGAATCATAGATGAAGTGGCTGAGGCACATGTTAAGTATAAGAGGCTATGCAAAAGGGTGTTCGAGTCTGAAGCTAAACATCTGTAACAACACAAAGTGAACATGGAGGCGATAAAGGAATGGAAGGAGATTGCCACTAAGTCAACAGAAAGATTGGAATACTTGGAACAAGGATTGATGGAGCTAGGAGGGAAGATGAGAAAGAGACTCTCGTATTGCCAAGACATGGATGATGGTGAAGGAGGACATATAGCAAAATCTTACTTACTGTTGGATATGCGCTATCTGGGGAACCTGATTGATGGGGTTAAAAGAGCCAAGCATGGAGAAGGTCCTTCAAGGACCAAGTAAACTAAGAGATGATGTTCTTTACTACTTTCTAGCTTAGATTAAGATTTTGATGTAATAAGGCTAAATGCCATTAGTAACTCTATTATTATTGTCGATTTAGTAAAAGTTTGATTTGACTCATTTTCGCATTAATGAAATGAAGCAAATGTTGGCATCAATTTTCTCCAAATCTATGTATCGCTTAGGCCTACCTCAGGTACAATGAGGTCCCCAAAATTAGGACGCGAATTATTGCGTAACTTTTTTGAAATATGTTTAAATGTTGCAAACACTCTTTTATTTCACCTTACTAACTTGGTTACCTTTACTTTTTCTTTTATTTTTTGATTATTCCCATTCCCAAAGGTTGGTTCGTGCATACTGGCATCATCATCATACCACACCAGATCCAGAGGTCGTCCACCTCCTCCTCTACCAAGCGACCCCAAAGTAAAAGGAAAAGGGAAAATGGATGATTTAAGTGGTATCGGGGAAGACAATGCTACTATGGCGGAAAACATTGAAACTTCAAATGGCCGAAGTACTCCAGGACAGAATGAGTTGGTCTTACGTTTGGAGCAGAAAAACCTGGAACTACTGGGCGAGCTTGAGCAGGTCCGAAATTTGGCAAACCTCTCCCTTACTCTCAATGTTCTAGACATCAACCAGCAAAACCCGACTACCCAAAACCAAACACCATCGCAAAAAACACAAAACCAGAACCCACCACCAAATCCTCCCGCACCACACCAGTATCCCGTACCTCCCCAGAACCTTAACCCGCCACCAGTACCAACCCCGCAACAACACCACCATCATCTAACTCAATACCCGCAAACCACTACTTATCACACTCCCCAAAATGCACCACAACCTACTCCAGATCCCCAAAACTCGACCAATGACCACCCACATACCCAAGTTCCAGGAATCCATCAAAGCAATCTGACATATATGGAAACCTTACCCCACACCCCACAACAAACCTTATACATACCCGAATCGACAGAGAAGGACCTGATCATTAAAAACATGGCGGAGGAACTGAAAAAGCTCACTGGTAGAGTTCAGAGTGTTGAAAGTGGTAAAAGCGTTGAAGGTCTAAATTATAAGGCCTATGTATTCAGCCAGATGTGGAGCTGCTGGAGGGTTACAAACCTCCCAAATTTGAAACGTTTGATGGTACTGGTGATTCAAAGTTGCATCTGAGAACATACTATGACAAGCTTGTAGGAGTGGGCAAGAATGAACAAATCCGCATGAACCTGTTCATGCGAAGCCTTATAGGAGACGCCTTGTCTTGGTATATCAATCAAACCCAAAGAAGTGGTTAGTTGGGTGAGTATGGTGTCAGATTTCATGGTTAGATTCAGGTTCAACACAGAAAACACACCTGCCATTTTCTACATTCAAAACCTCAAGAAGAAGCCAATAGAAACCTTACGCAAGTATGCTACTAGTTGGAGATCAGAGGTCGCAAAGGTAAGGACAACACTTTAAGAAGAACAAATGAACAAGCTCTTTGTTAGAGCTCAAGATCCGCAATATTACGAAAGGTTTATGGTAATTGAAAATCAAAAGTTCTCCAACATCATCAAGCTAGGAGAAAGAATAGAAGAAGGAATTAAGAATGGGATGGTGACCAATTTCGAGGCACTACAGGCCACGAATAAAGCTTTGCAATCAGGAGACATTTCAAAAAAGAAAGAAGTGGGTGTCGTGATGATAGCCCAGGGCCCTAAGTCTCCCCTTACATACCAAACACCTCCACCCACATATTAACCCTCATTCCCGAGATACCAACACCCTACTGCCACCTACCATACCTATAATACTCAACCTGTATATTACCATTCACCCCTACCTGCCCGCCAAAACTATCCGAAGCCACATCCAAATTTTGACCACACGTTGAAAGACAAGATTCAGATATTAATCGACACTAAGGTCATACAGGAAAAGGAAGCTGCACCAAATGTTCGTAACAACCCTCTCTTGGATCACAGAGGTGAGGGAGTGAATGTGATAGAAACTAATAAAAAATGGGATCAAGAGGGGTTCATCAGACTCATTCGAGAGGGAGACGTTTCGAAAACATCTCCAGTTACCTTCACACCAGTTGTGATTCAAACCCAAGTGCCATTTGAAGTTAAGGTAGCTACACCCTTCAGTATGATGGTAGACCCCACACCATCTTACCATTCTGATGCCGTCCCATGGGATTATGTTGCTGAAGCAAGAAGGAAGGGAAAATCCAAAATGGAGAACAGGTGCCGCGCAAGGTAGACTAGAACTGGCAGAGTTTATACACTTGAGAATCTGGGAGGAACAAGAAAGGAAGCTACACCTAAGCCACCTATTGTCGAGACTGGCACTGACGATTTTTGGAGGAAGATACAAGCAAGGGAGTACTCTGTTGTTGACCACCTGAACAAAACTCCTGCTCAGATATCCGTCTTATCACTGTTGCAAAACTGAGATGCGCACATGAATGCTTTGATGAAGGTGTTAAGTGAAGCTTATGTGCCCACCAGCATCACTAGTGTAGAGATGGCTAACATGGTCGGATAGGTATTGAAAAGCCACAAAATCACTTTTCACGAAGATGAATTACCACCAGAAGGACTGAGTCATAACGGGGCGTTGTACATCACAGTGCAATTTGAAAATAAGTTCATCGCTAGGGTCTTGATAGATGGAGGTTCATGTCTTAACATATGTCCACTGGCCACTCTAAAGAGACTAGGTAAAGGCCTACATGAGATATAAATGGGAAGCATGAATGTGAAGGCGCTCGATGGATCTAAGAGAGCCACAATTGGAGAAATCAACCTCAATCTACTGATGGGTCCGACTTGGTTTGATGTCGAGTTCTAAGTGCTAGATATATCTGCTACTTACAATCTATTATTGGGATGACCATGGATATATGCAGCCGGGGCAGTAGCTTCAACTCTACACCAGGCTGTGAAATTTGAGTGGAATCATCAGGAGGTGATCATCCATGGAAATGGAAGCAACCTCATCAAAATCAACCAGACCATTCCAATCATCGAAAATAGAAGGAAGCTCAGTGGAGAAACATACCATCGCATTGAATGGGTTAACGCAATTGAAAAGGACCGATGGTGGAGTAACAAGATAGAAAGCATACTGCTGTGGATAGGGTATGAACCTGAAAAGGGTCTCGGCAAAAAGCTTCAGTGGATCAACAAACCCGTACAGCCAGAGTACCATGGCACAACTTTGGACTCGGATATGAATACACATGGCAAGAATATCAGGATTAGTCACCACCATGGCGTGCTCCTTATTATCTACTGGAACAACGCGTACCACCTCTGCACCAGACATTTCATCAGGCTGACACGATATGGGGATTTAAGGAAGATGAGGTTTTGTCTAGAATGAGGAAGCTGTTTCTAGATGAAGAAGACACGGACTGCAGTGCAATTGTTGAGGAGGAGGAGGTGGAAGACCTTACCATTCAGACCGTGGAAGAAGGAGTTGTTCTCAAGAACTGGACCGCTGCACCATCCCGGGCCCGTCGAGTTCCTGGGTAGCCTGGCAATTTATCATGAGATATTTTCAAATAGTTTTGAGCATTGGAGATATTTTTCAGTATTTTGTTTTGAAATAATTACTCGAGCCATCGAGTTGCACTTGTTGACATTTTTTAAAAGTTTTGTTAATGTATTACAACTTTTTATATTTATTATTATCTTTCTACATTTTTTTTCAGCATAATTATTACATATCCTGATGAACCTACGACTGTGACATGTAATGAGACAACGCAACATAAGGATAGTAATTCATAGGATATGGAAGATGATATAATAGCTGAGGAAATTATCAAAGAGATAGAAGATTTTGAAAACAAACCGAAGTCTAATTGGGAGGAAACTGAGGCCTTTAACTTAGGGTATTCCAAAACGGTCAAGGAAACGCGTATAAGCATTCATCTATCACCGTCGGAGAAAGAAGAGTATATTAGATTCCTAAAGGAGTATGAAGACATCTTCGCATGGTCCTACGATGATATGACTGGTTTAAGCACATCCATAGTAGCTCACAAGCTACCCGCCAATCCCATGTGTCTACCAGAAAAGCAGAAGCTCAGAAAGTTCAAGCCAGATATGAGTTTGAAGATAAAAAGGAGGTCACCAAGCAAATCAAAGCCAAGGTTCTCCGAGTGGTCGAATACCCAACCTGGTTAGCCAATATTGTGCCAGTTCAGAAGAAACATGGGAAAGTTAGAGTATGTGTCGATTACCGAGATTTGAACAGAGCAAGTCCTAAGGATGATTTCCCGCTGCCCAACATACACATACTAATTGACAACTACGCCAAGCATGAGCTCCAATCTTTTGTGGATTGCTTCGCAGGATACCATCAGATTTGGATGGTGAAGAGGATGCCGAAATGATAGCCTTTATCACACAATGGGGAATATACTGCTACAAAATGATCCCATTTGGTTTGAAGGATGCTGGGTCCACCTACATGAGGGCCATGATGACTATTTTCCACGACATGATACATAAACAAATAGAGGTGTACGTGGAGGATGTTATCATCAAATTTAAAAGGAGTTCGGAACACATATCAGACTTGAAGAAATTTTTCGATCGGCTTCGAAAATACAATTTGAAGTTGAATCCTGCAAAATATGCCTTCGGGGTCCCTGCTGGAAAGTTGTTAGGTTTTATCTTAGTCGCCGGGGTATTGAGTTAGACCCGTCAAAGATCAAAGCTATCCAGGACCTGCCGCCTCCAAAGAATAATAAAGATGTGATGAGTTTTCTAGTACACCTCAATTATATCAGCCATTTTATAGCACAATCAACGGTGATATGTGAGCCAATCTTCAGAATGATGAGGAATGATGCTGCAACAAGCCGGACTAAAGAATGACAGAAAACATTCGACAAAATCAATGAGTATTTATCTAAACTGCCCGTGCTGGTACCACAAGAACCAGGAAGACCTCTACTGCTTTATTTGTCCATGTTAGATGGGGCTTTTGGTTGTGTTCTGGGACAACATGATGAAACTAGAAGAAAGGAGCAGGCGGTATATTATCTGAGCGAGAAGTTCACGACATATGAGGCACGATACTCTTTGTTGGAATGCACCTGCTATGCTTTGGCATGGATAGCTCAGAAGTTAAGACATTATTTCTGTTCATACACTACATATCTCATATCAAGGATGGATCCGCTAAAATACATCTTTCAGAAACCCATACCTACGGGTAAGTTAGCGAAGTGGCAAATATTGCTGAGTGAGTTTGACATCATCTATGTAACTCAAAAAGAAGTCAAAGGGAAACAATTGGCGGATCACTTGGTAGAAAATCACGTAGATGGAGAATACGAACATTGAAAACGTATTTTCCCAACGATGAGGTATTATTTGTATAAAAAGACATTGCCGAGGCATACGATGGTTGGAGGATGTTCTTCGACGGAGCAGCAAACTTCAAAGAAGCAGGTATCAGAGATGTCTTAGCATCAGAAACCGGTTAACACTATTCGGTATCCGCAAAACTCAGGTTTTCATGCACCAACAATAAGGCGGAATATGAGGCCTGTATCTTGGGACTCAGATTGGATATTGACATGAAAATTCAAGAGCTGCTGGTAATCGGAGATTCAGATCTTTTAGTGCACCAGGATCTAGGGGAATAGGATGTGAAGAACACTAAAATACTGCCATATTTGCACTGTGTACAAGAGCTGATCAAGAGGTTCACCAAGATAGAGTTCAAACATGTTCCAAGGATTCAGAATGAGTTCGCATATGCACTAGCCACTTTGTCTTCCATGATACAACACCCACACAAGAATTTCATCGATCCTATCCCGATAAGAATTCATAAGCAACCAACTTATTGTAGTCATGTTGAAGAAGATATTGATGGAAATCCGTGGTTCCACGATATCAAGGAATACTTGGAAAAGGGAGAATATCCAGAGAGTGATACCCATACTCAGAAGCTCACACTTCGAAGATTGGACAACCATTTCTTTCAAAGTAGAGGAATTCTGTATAGAAGGACTCCTGATTTGGGTTTGTTGCGATGCGTCGATGCCAAGGAGGCATCTAGATTGCTCGAGGAAATACATGCCGAAACTTGCGTACCCCGCATGAATGGTTTCGTTATGGCCAAGAAGATATTAAGAGCGGGGTATTTCTAGATGACTATGGAAATGGACTGCATCAAGTGTGTTCATAAGTATCACTAATGCCAGATACATGCTAACATGATATGAGTACCGCCCAATGAACTTAATGCAACAAGTTCGCCCTGGCCTTTCTATGCTTGGGGTATGGATGTCATCGGACCAATCGAACCTGCTGCTTCAAACGGACATAGGTTCATTCTGGTGGCCATAGACTACTTCACAAAACGGGTTGAAGCTGCATCTTACAAAGCTGTAACTAAGAAGGTTGTAGTAGATTTTGTGCCGGACCGCATCGTTTGTCGATTTGGGGTACCAAAGTCAATCATTACTAACAATACTGCCAATCTCAAAAGAGATTTGATGAAAGCCATGTGTGAAACATTCAAGATCAAACATCGGAACTCTACAACATACATGCTGTAAATGAACGCAGTTGTGGAAGCCGCCAACAAGAACATCAAGAAGATATTGAGGAAAATGGTAGACAATTACAAACAATGGCACGAGAAGCTACCATTTGCTTTACTAGGTATCATACCACAGTTCGTACATCAGTCGGGGAAACTCCCTATCTACTGGTTTATGGAACTGAAGTCGATATTCCCGCCAAAGTGGAAATCCCTTTCTTAAGAATCATACAAGAAATCGAGCGCAGCGATGCAGAATGGGTATGAAGCCAGTATGAACAACTAGCTCTCATTGATGGAAAACAAATGAACGCGGTATGTCACGGTCAACTCTTCCAGAACAGAATGGCAAGAGCTTTCAACAAAAAGGTCAGGTCGAGGCAATTCACACCGGGGCAGTTGGTACTAAAACGAATCTTCCCATACCAGGATGAAGCAAAGGGTAAATTCTCATCCAACTGGCAAGGCCCTTACATGGTTCACCGGGTATTGACAGGAGGAGCACTTATACTTGCAGATATGGATGGAGAGATTTGGCCAAAACCTATCAATTCTGATGCAGTCAAGAGATAATATGTTTAAGATTATGTTTGCACTTTTTATTTGATGTAACTGAACTACGCTTGACCTGATTCCCGTTTAAGAGGGGATACGTAGGCAGCCATGTGGGCTCGATCACATCATAATAAAATCTTCATTTTACCCATGGTCAGAAATTGGGGCAAGGTCTCAAGTTTGCCCGATCTCATCACATTTGGAACCGCCAAGGAATGTGTTGCCATAAGTATGCATTTAAACTGGGGCAGAATATTGAGGAGGATCCTCAAAATTCCGAAGCAATGAGGTTGTAACGTCTCAAAATGCGTCACAGTCACCAGTTCATCAAAATTATTTGATCTCGTACATTATCGCATATTTCAAACAACTACGTTTTCATAAATAATTTATCAAATGCATGTTTTTCTAAAAATTTATTTCTACAGCAGCCAGGCGTTACCCGGGGTGACTCAATCAAGGCCTCCAGACAAAAGCAAAAGCGAAGCAAGGAATCGAGAGCACGAACAAACCTTCCCTCGCAAAACTCACGATTCTTCTTTGGATACAGGCACAATAAGCATAACAGGAATGTCCGCAAATACATACACACAACAGGATCACTATCTTCATAACGACAAAAGTCGCCAAACGCAAGCACATCAAGCTAAGAAATGTTAATCCTCTCGCATTTAGTCATTGCTTTTCTTGCATAGGGATAAACATTGCCCTCATCATTGCATAAGGCTAAGCATTGCCTTCCTTTGCATGAGACTAAACATTGTCTCCACTTCTTGTATAAGGCTAAACATTGCCATCGCCATTGCATAAGGCTAAGCATTGCCTTTCCTCGCATGAGGCTAAGCATTGCCTCTATTATTGCACTGACTCTATTATTGCACTGCCTCCATTATTGCATAAGGCTAAGCACTGCCTTTCCTGCATGACACTAAGCATTGTCTCCACTCCTTGCATAGGGCTAAACATTGCCCTCAACATTGCATAAGGCTAAGCACTGCCTTCCTTTCCATAAGACTAAACACTTTCTCCACTTCTTGCATAGGGCTAAACACTGCCCTCACCATTGCATAAGGCTAAGCATTGCCTTTCCTTGTATGAGGCTAAGCAATGCCTCCGTTATTTCACTGCCTCCATTATTGCGTAAGGCTAAGCACTGCCTTTCCTGCATAAGACTAAGCATTGTCTCCACTCCTTGCATAGGGCTAAACACTGCCATCACCATTGCATAAGTCTAAGCATTGCCTCTTCTTGCATGGGACTAAACACTGTCTCCATTCCTTGTTAGAGGCTAAGCACTACCTCAATTATTGCATAAGGCTAAGCATTGTCTTCCCTTGCATGAGACTAAACACTGTCTCCGCTACACTGCATAAGACTAAGTACTGTCTCACTTCTTCGCATAGGGCTAAGCACTGCCCTCATCTCATACAAGACTAAGCCTTGTCTTTGTCTCGTCCTCGCATATGACTAAGCATCACATGTTTCCTCTATCAAACGATCGATATCGCCACATCTTTGCATTACATGGGCTAAAATATCACCACATTGTCCGAAGGCATCATAGTCCGAAGGCACCATCGTCATAGCCTGAAGACACCATTCCATGGCCTGAGGATCTCTCGAAACTGCATATCGTTATTCAAAGGCGTCATAGTCCAGAGGCATCATCCTCATAGCCCAAGGACACCATTTCATGGCCTGCGAATCCTTTATCATACGCTTCATGGCCTAGGACGTCATGGTCTAAGGACATCATCCTCATCGTTCGAAGACAACCTTCATGGTCCGAAGGGAATTTGCGTCATGTTTAAATTTTCGCAATAACCTATAAATATCCGTGTGCATCGCGTCTTAAGTTTTTGCAGGTAACTCGAAAGGTAACCATTCTACAAACAAGAGCAATCCTCGCTCCGGTTTTCCTTCACAACGTTCACATCCCTGACCATCTCAAACGTAACCGACGACCATTAATTGATTGCCCTTTTTGTCCCATAACCGCTCAAATACTCGCCCTATATATCCATAACGCTCAAAATTGCACCCATAGCTCCACCTAAAATTATCCGTTACCCGTAACACTACCCTCTTATAATAACTCCATCGGTTTTCTTCGCCGTTGGATCCAGAACTATACACGACCTGATTTCTGTAACACCAGGGATATGTAGGCAACTCAAGAATAGGGTTCGGCCCAAAGTTTTTCAAACCACATCATTCCTCACTCAATTCAGACAAAATTGGTCATCATTTTAGTTACCCGACAACTCTTTCATCATTCTCGGTAAAGAGGGTGAGCTGTTGGTACCCAATTTTGCCCTCATATTTTTCAAATAAGTATATATACTTTAAAATGTCATTTTGCATCATTACATAACTTACAAGAGTTATACAAGTATTTTTTATAATTGTTCATAATTTTTAGAACTTTAAAATTGATTTCTTTGCATTTAAATTACTTGATTATCTATTAATTACCCTTTCAAATTATTTTGTGATGACTTAATCATCCAAATTTATTATTTATACCCACATACATGTTTTAAAACATTTTTACTTCATTGCATATAATTATATTTGTATTTTTTAGCTATTTACATAATTTTACAATAATAGCCTATTTTCTACAAATAATTGTATTTATTATATTATTTATACCAAATTAGTATTTTATATTTTTATAATGTTGAGTTATTATTTTTAAATATTTTTGACCATTTATTAGACATTTTAATAATTTATTTTTTTAATTAATTTTAGAGGGTTTCAAGAGCTGGCCCAAAACAGACCAATTTTTCGGACAAATTCAAGGCCCAAAACATTTAGCTCACAGCAACCAAAACCAAACTCCCCTTTACATAACCTGGTCGCGACCTGTCAAATATATCGCCCTGTTTTCCTTTCGATCATGGTTGTTGATCTTAAATGACCAACGACCCATAATAAACCCTTCCCTTCTCTTTATATCCCATAACCCAAACCCTAAACCTCTTTCCCTATCTTCGCCACCTTCGAACACCCCCACTTTACCTCTCAAACCTAAACCCTAGCGGCCGGAACTGTCTAACCCTTTCTCTGCATATTTCCTTTGAATCAAGAGTTTTCTTGCCTTTTCTAAACACTCACCAATCTGATATGGTAATACTAAGTACCGTTACATATATGGAAGGTGTATCCCGTGTAAATCAGGTCCCAATGGGCTCGATCTTGAAGATATTATGGGATTCCGGTTAGATACCTCAAAGAACATGGAGTATCTCTCCGATTTGGGAATGTTTTCATCAAATCCGGCTTAATTAGGGTTTGCCTTGCTCTTTGCCCTAATTACGATTTGAAATTGGTTTGCATGAGGTCTTTTCCTTATTCTGTATGATTGATTTCATTTTCCTTATTCTGTATGATTGATTTCCTTTTTCTTATTCTGTATGATTGATTTCCTTTCCTTATTCGGTGTGATTAGTCTTCTTTTCATGTTCGTTCTTTTAGTTCCTACTACTATATAAACCCCTACCCAATTTCCCCTTTGGTCAGACTCCAATCGCTAAAAATCTACTCCTGTCTTCCTTATTCTTTCTTGTCTTACACTATTCTGAGGCTCAAGTTTTGGCCGACTGAAATCCAAGGCCACCGGAACTCAATTCTCGAACCTTTCTCAGTGTGAGCACTACCCGGGATTCATTTGAAACCCTTGGAAACTTAGACACACTGAGATTCATGGGTTATACTGTTCGTTTGCTAATAACACTGAAGTGTTTCTGAAATCACTCCTCCTGTTTACTTGTTCTTCTGTAACTGGTAATGTATCTATGACTCTTGCAATTTCACTTTCTTTCTGTTTGAGTTCATATTCTGCATATCTATGTCTCTGAGATTTTTATGAACCAACATGCTATTGTATGCTTTGAAGCTCTTCTTGAGGCTCTATACCTTCTAGCCATCAAATTTGCCTATTTGTTGCCTTGATTCTGTTTTCCTAAGCTTGTTTGCTCTAATATGTGTATTCAAATGCTTATTATTGTTGCTTTTTCTGAGTTTAGCTTCTTGCCGTATTCTGTACTCTTGTGAAGAGTCGAATCATGCCCAGAACCTGTTCTAATTCTTGTTGAGTCATTCATGTGCAACTTATTGCTTTCCTAGAGTTAATTCTTGATCATGCTATTAGCTAAACATACTTACTCTATTTAATGTGTGCTCCCTGATTTTTCACTCATGTGCTCATTAATATTGCCTACCACTTCTAGGATGAGATTCAATATCTACCGCTTCCCCTATATGTGGTTAAGACCTAGTGCTTGCATGTCCTGTTAATCTGATGAAATATCTTCACTTATCATGAGTTCTGGTGTTGTTTTTGAACCTTTATACGATGATTGATACTCAATATATTAAGTCTCATGTTCAACTAAGTGATATGCTTCCAACTGTTGTAAATTATGCCCACTAGCCTGTTGTTATGTTATTTGTGACCACATTCTCCTTAGGCTCTCGCGTTAAAAAACCCTTAGTGTGAAAACTGCCATCGACTTGTTCTTGTCTATGACTTCTCTAGATTCTCATATTAATTTTCTGAAGTCCTAGAGGCTCATTCTGGATTATGTTTTGCTTTAAAATTCTATCTGACGTAGTTTGCTAGCTTATGATGTTCAAACCTGTCATTGGGAACTTGTTTTTGTTTATACCATATGTGCCTATAAGGGATTTTGTGTAACCTTTATTTGTGTGTCTTTGTCTGGAAATCCTTGTACTCTTTGTTAGCTATAGTATTAAGGGATGAAACTCCTAAGTCTAAAGTTTATTTGGTTGGCCTAGTACCAAGCTTGTCACTTGTGTTGTTATGGCTATTTAGTATTCCATGGGTAAGCAAGGCAGCCTTCTTAAGGTTTGGGCCTAGTTGTTGGGACAGTTTGGTACTCAAAACCGAAGCATATTAATAGCAGCCTGGAGTGTGGGCATGTTCATCCCCTAAGGTTTCAGGCTCAGTTGAAGACCCAGAAGCAGCCTTAAGTATCCTGTATTTATTGTACTTGGGCCTGTAGCTGCCCTATTAAGTGTGCAATTGTTTTATTATCCTATTTGGGCATGTGATAATCTGTAATAATGAATAATGGGGAGATTAATGAAAAGAGGCTGAGGTATTCTAATACTTGCATGAAAGGGTAGAAAACATACCTATAGGGTCTGTGTGTTATATTTGCTACTTCGTTCGGTATGCCTTGTTTGTTATTTCGTTTGGTATGTTGCACTAATAGAAATTATGCACACCTCGCTTGTACACTGTTCAAACACGTTAGTCTAAATATTTATCATACTCATTTCTATGTTACTACTGTACATTTAGACAACAAGCATATAGGATGTAGAACGTATGCTTTGTTGACCTAGATACCATGCCTATAAGACTTCAAATAATCAATTGGTCAATTACTTCTATTACTCTTAGTGAACTGCCCATCTAGATATCATGACTATAGGATTCTAATCTTTTAATCGAGTATTTCCGTTTTTTTCATTACACTGCCCCGCCTAGATGACATGTCTATAGGAATAAAGTGTTATAAAATCAAGCCAATCGTCAATTGTTAGAAAACCTGCCCATAAGATGTTATTGACGACTTCACTTCCTATTTATGTAAACAATTAGAAATCATGCCTATAGGACTTATAACGCTTTAATCTGCCCCTACGTTAGTCCAGAAACTGCAGCACCACCTGTATAATACTGGGATCCAGAATCACATTGAAATCATGCCTATATGACTTAACAATTCCAACACGCCTTAATATCATCTACTGCCTAACCAGAAATCAGTCTGCGTGCTTTCCTGTTTATGGTGGAGGTTACTTGAGCCTTTGATTGCAATTATATACAGTCCTATCTGTCTTTGATTGTCACCTAGATTTATCATTTTGGGCACCTGAGTTGAGTCTAGAACTTCCAAGTAGTAGGTCCAAAGCCTCCTGGACCATATGTATGGGACGGGTAGTGCACGCATATGGCACGACTTAGAATTGAATTAGAACGATTTTAAGTAAACCACTTCAACATAATAATCGGGTAGCAGGAGATGATAGTCTGTGTCCGCTGAATAATATGAGCAACTCCTACCTAAATGGAGTTGCGAAGTATTATTTATGTTGCACGGGGTGATCCTTTAGGCTAAAAAAACTTAGAACCCTCCCCCCTCCTTTCCCTTACATGCTTGCTAAAAGGATTTAGTCATTAAATATAGACCGACGTAGTTGCAATCCTTGTGATTTTTAAAACTTGTGTCAATTATTCATATAGTTTAATAATCTTTACACCGGTTTACGTTATAATAGGACTTTCAACTTTCATATTTTTCTTGACTTATATGCTCGCCTAGTTTAATCATATAATCCACATAGTGTAAAATTCGGTCGGGAACCATGGTTGTGGACCTCGAAGAGCGCCTAACACCTTCTCTTTGAGGGAATTTGAGCTATTACCTGATCTTTGGTGGTGTTGACTAGTCAAACAGAGTTATTTGCAAATAGGTGTCCTAACGCACCTTAAAATCGTTAAGTGGCAACTCTTCTCTTTTAACACCCTCATTTAAAATAGTTATCACACGTCGAAGCCCGCTTTCGCGAGAAAACGGGGTGCGACAAAGCACCCATCTCATCAACCGAGCTTTGGAATCTTTCTTGCTCATAAGATAATGAAGTGCCGCATGATCCGTGTGAAAAATGACTTTCACACCCATCAAGTACGGGCGGAACTTCTCAATTGAAAACACAATGGCAATGAGCTCTTTCTCCGTAATGGTATAGGTAACTTGGGCTCCATTCATGGTCTTACTAGCATAGTAGACCGGGTGAAAAATCTTGTTGATGTGTTGCCCCAAAATAGCCCCAACCGCTACGTCAATTGCATCACACATGAGTTCAAAAGGGACACTCCAATTTGGAGCGGTGATGATGGGAGTAGTTGTCAACTTCAACTTTAACAATTAAAAGGCTCTCATGCAATCATCATTGAAGTTAAACTTTGCATCTTTCTCAAGAAGCTTGCACAAAGGGTTCACTACCTTAGAGAAATCTTTGATAAAACACCGGTAAAATCTCGCGTGGCCTAAGAAACTCCGCATACCTTTCACCGAAGTTAGAGGTGGATGTTTAGAAATCGACTCCATCTTTGCCTTGTCAACTTCAGTTCCATTCTTTGAGATTTTGTGGCCAAGGACAATGCCTTCCTCGATCATGAAATTACACTTCTCCCAGTTCAGCACCAAATTCGTTTCTTCACTTCTTGCATCACTTTATCTAAATTCGCAAGACAATCATCAAAATAATCTCCAACTACCGAGAAGTCATCCATGAAAACTTCAAGGTAGTCCTCCACCATGTCCTTGAAGATAGCCATCATACACCTTTGAAAAGTCACCGGTGCATTGCACAAACCAAATGCCATCCGCTTGAAGGCAAAAGTACCATAGGGACATGTAAAGGTTGTTTTCTCTTGATCCTCCAGAGCAATAAGGATTTGGTTGTAGCCCGAATACCCATCAAGAAGCAATAGAAAGCACGGCCGGCCAACCTATCAAGCATTTGGTCTAGGAAGGGAAGTGGAAAATGATCCTTCTTTGTGACTTTGTTGAGCTTGCGATAGTCCATACACACTCTCCAACCGGTCACCATTCTTGTAGGAATTAACTCATTCTTGTCATTGGTGACCACCAACATGCCCCCTTCTTTGGGACACATTGAACCGGAGAAGTCCACGAACTATTGGAAATGGGGTAGACAACCCCGGCATCCAACCACTTGATAATCTCCTTTTTGACAACTTCTTGCATAGCCTCATTGAGTCTCCTTTGATGTTCAATAGATGGTTTGGCGCCTTCCTCCAAGTTGATCTTATGCATGCAAAATGCGGGACTTATCCCCCGAATATCCTCCAATGTCAACCCTATAGCCTTCTTTCTCTTTTGTAGCACCGCCAATATAGAATCTACATGCACGTTAGTCAAACAAGAGGAAAGAATAACCAGTAAAGTAGAACAAGGGCCAAGAAATTCATACCGAAGATGTGGAGGCAATGGCTTCAACTCCAAGGTAGGAGGATCTTCAATGGAAGGCTTTGTAGGGGGAGTTTTTCTGTTTTCAAGATCCAAAGATAGTTTCCGGGGTGCATAATTGTACGACCCCATTCCTTGCAAAGAGTTCACACATTCCATGAAGCCATCCATCTCGTCATCATCATAGTTGAGCAAGACGACCTCCAACATATCACCAACATTGATTGTGGCAATTGTATCATCAACAATAACAATGGTCACCAAGTCCACAAAAGAACATACCTCGTTGTTATTTGGTTACCGCATGGACTTGTACACATGGAATACCACGTTTTCATCACCCACCCAGAATAGCAAGGAAAGGTCTTCCAAGAATAATCGGTACCTCATAATCAACTTCACAATCTAGAATGACAAAATTCACCGGAAGAATGAATTTATCAATACGAACCAAGACATATTCAATCACTCCCAAAGGTCTCTTCATAGTCCGATCGGCCATTTGCAATCTCATAGAAGTGGGTCTTGGTTGCCCAAGAATAGGACATTGAATTGATACTTGCCCTCAAGATCACAGAGAGCTTTAGCAAACTCGGCACTTCCAATTATACAAGGAATCATGAAAGCGTCGGGATCTTCCAACTTAGGAGCCATTGAATGCACAATTGCACTCACTCGATGACTGACTTTGATAGTTTCAAAATTCATTGACCGCTTCTTCGTTACGAGATCCTTAATAAACTTCGCATAACCGGGCATTTGTTCCAAAGCTTCAACTAATGGCATATTGATTGAGAGACTCTTCATCATTTGAATGAATTTTTTGAATTGATTCTCGCCATTTTATTTGGCAAGCCTTTTAAGGTATGGAGGTGGAGGCTTAGGAAATGGTGCCTTAGCCTTTTTCACTACCGGCTCCGGTATGTCAATAATATGATCCCTAGAGGGGTTCATCTCCCCTTGAGTCTCTTCCACACTATCATCAATATCAATCCGAACTTCATCATTTTCTTGCACCACATTGTTCTGGACCTCTTCTTCTTGTTCCACTTGATCATCATCCACAAGTTGCTTTTGACTTGAGGTGGATGCATTCCCACCTCTTCCACTTCTTGTAGTAACGACCATGGCATGCCCCCTGTTTTTTTCACCCTTTGGGTTTACCACTGTGTCACTTGGTAGTTCCCCCTTAGGACGAGAATTTAAAGCTTGAGAAATTTGCCCCATTTGCATTTCTAAGTTGCGGATCGATGTGTTGTGTGAGGAAAGTTGGGTTTCTGAATCGGCATTCTTTTCCATCATTTGTTTGAACATGTTCTCAATACGCCCCATCTCATTGGTTGAAGAACTAGGACCATGGGAAGGATAAGGAGGCAGGTTGTTCAGTTGTTGATACATCAGGGGCCTTTGAATACCCCCGATTGCCTTGATTATTGTTCCACTCGCCTTGATTGTTGCCCCTCTAATTTCCTTGATTATTGCCATTCCAATTTCATTAATTGTCGTTGTTATGCCAATTTTCTTGATTGTTTCCACCACTCCAATTTCCTTGGTTGTTAGAATTTCAATTGCCTTGATTGTTTTGAGGTCTCCATTATTGTTGGTTTGGGCCTTGGAAATTGTTTCGTTTCCCTTGAAAGTTGTTCACATATTGCACCTCCTCTTCTTGGTCATTATAAGAACCATCTTGATCAAAACCACTATCATCTTGCACTAAATTCTCCACTCGCACTTGTGGACCTTTGGTCCTTCTTTTGTTAACCATCATGTTCATTCCCTCCATGGCATTAACTTTCTTAGGATTTTGCACTTGTTGAAGTTGAGCCTTTGCTAATTGATTCATGGCAGTCAATTCGGCAATGGCTTGCCCATGGTCATGCAACTCTTTGTGAAGGTGGATCACGTTGGGATCACCTTGTGGAACATTAGCCCGGGATTGCCACCCCGATGATGTTTTCGCCATTTCATCTAAAATCTCACACGCCTCCGCATAAGGCATAGTCATGAAGTTCCCACTGGCTATTAATTCACTACACATTGTTTGGTTTTGTTGATTCCACGATAGAAAGTTTGTTGAATCATGTTCTCTCTCATATCGTTGTTGGGACATTCCTTAACCATTGTTTTATAACGTTCCCATATCTCGTGTAGTGGTTCATTTGGCTCTTATTTGAATGTCGAAATCTCATCCCGAAGTGTAGCCACGTTCCCCGGAGAGAAGAACTTAGAAATAAACTTTTCCGCCAACTCATCTCAAGTGTGAATGGAATGGATCAGCAAACGTTCCAACCAATCTAAAGCTTTTCCCCGTAGAGAGAAGGGAAAAAGCCTGAGCCTCAATGTATCCTCGGAGACATTTGTTTGTTTACTCCCCCAACAAGTTTCCACAAACCCCTTCAAAAGTTTGTATGCATTTTGACTTGGAGCACCGGTGAAGAAACCTCGTTGCTCTAGCAAAGTGAGTGTTCATATTGGTGATTTGAAAGTTGCCCGCCCTAATACAGGGAGGGACTATTGTACTTGCATATCCTTCATTGGGTAACACCCGGTGTGGAACCGCTCGTGGTGGAGGTGGGGGTAGAACGGGCACATTGTCATGGGGCACTCGGCCTCTTCTATTGTCTTGAGGTTCAAGATCAACCTCATCCACTTGGTCATCCTCAACGTCCACATCCCCCAAAGCAATATTTTCGAGCTCATTATTTTCCATGGTTGTACCTATGATTTCTCAAACAAGTTAGTAATATGGAAGGAAAAGAAGATACTCCAACAATACATCCAAATATATAGCTAACACCGTTTTTAATTCCCGGCAACGACGCGAAAAATTGATCGCGTCCAAATTCAAACCTCAAAAGAGGTATGAAACGGTCGTTTTCAATAATAGAAACCCAACTAAGAGTAGGGGTCGAATCCACAGTGTTACAACCCAAATTCACGTACCTTAGATCATGCCATAAGTTAGTTGACGTAAATCTAAGAAGAGATTATCTTTGAGATGATAAGAAGTTAATCCTATTGGTCTTAAACGATACAAGGGTGTATAAGAGTGGTTAACAAGTATTAGAAGTTAAACGAATCAAGGATGTTGTAATCCGTATTTTCAGGTAACACTAGAGGTGATTAATTGTCCCAAGAGGTCATGTTTTAATGTATTTTAATCATATAATATCCGTATCATAAGTGTTGAAGTCAAGCGAGTTATGAAACAAAAGTCGATAAAAGTTGTCGCAACTTACGTTTATAATTTTACTTAAACTTTAGTACAAATGTTACTACATTTTTCTCCCAATGTACTTGGAATTATGGGGTGATATACCTATCAACTTGAAGATCTATGAGTCTAGTTTCCAACGCATTAAACCTTTCATCGATAGGATCTCGGAATAGAGAGATATTTGTGTGTTCGCGAGAGTGCGCCAAGCAGCTCTCTATGGGGCCCACATAGGCGGTTTAAGACATATGGATATATATAAGATACCTAAACCCCGTTTTAAGTCATTATTTTTCAGTATATTCAGACCTTAGAACCCTAAAAACAGTCTCTCAAGGTTCTCTCATGATCCAAGACCCAAACAAAGGGCAAACAACACAAATCAAATGTCGGGAATCCCGTGGCGCTAGTAAGTTTCTTGTTCTTCTTGTTGTTGCTGATTTTTGTGTTGTTCCAGCTCGTGTGGGAGGTTGTTTTAAGTGTTTTATGTTCTGTAAATACACCTTCAAGTTTTTAATATCAACCCTAGGTGATTTCATGTCTTCTAAAGTAATTCTAGTGCCGAAAAACCCGAATTAATTGCTAGTTTCGCTTCCTTGTTCTTGTGGCAGAATTGAAGGGATATTTCGTGGAACATTAAGGTCAAATTGGAGTTGTTATTTCTGTTTAAAGGTAAGGAACCTCTTACTCTATATATATTTAATATTATCCAAGTTGCGGCTAAGTCGTTGAAGCTAGAACTTGTGAAATATATATATCGAAAGGCTTGGTAGTAATGTTGTTGGTTGGTGGACTGTTTTGGGAGGCTCAATATGATTATTAATGATATTTTTTGGGCTTTTTGGTGATTGTATTGAATTGTGTGAAGTAATATAAATAGGGGAGGTGTTGTCCATTTTATCGTAAAATAGGTTGCGGTCGATACATAATAGTTACGACGCTTAAACGATAATGATAGTGTCATTTCCCTTATTGTAGACTGAGCCGTGACATTTGCATAGCTTGGGCAGTATATACAAGGTATGTGAGGATATCCCCTTCATTATTTTGCACGACTCCGATTGTACATAATGTAATGAACGAGCTCCCAAAGATACTCTACTCTTAGAAGCTAGCAGTACTTA